>PGTU02010015.1:0-22235 GCA_002896215.2 Cicer echinospermum
TTTAATATATATTTATTTATTACTTTGTATTTATTTATTTATTCTTTATTTCCTTTATTTATTCACTTATTCATAGTAAGTAATTTATTTGTATTTGGTGGTTGTGTGGCTATGATTCTCTCGCCAACTATTAGAAACGACGACCGACAAAGAAACGACTCGTTAGTAGATCAGATTCATTGGACGAAAACTTCGGTCGAGGTAAGGGGTGAGATGAGGTTCGATTTTAATACTGAAATTCCCAGATGTTCATTCGGGGCTTACTACGTATGGTTGAGCCCTATTGTGTAATAATAATTAATTAATAAAATGTGAATGGTAATAGTGAGGATTAAAATATAATTTAGCAACCTATAGAATTGCCGTGAATATATTTATATCAAGATTGTATGTCGTCTGATTTTATGAATATTATGTTTATTGTTACTGTGTGAATGATATGTACTGGAGTATTCTTGCTACTTGAATGAAATTGTGATATTACTTGAATGTGCCACCTGTTTGATCTTTTATTTTGTGATTGATAAGACTGGATGTGTAACATCCTTTTTTAATTAATTAATTTAAAATCATTAGTTTTGTTTATCCTTTTATTAATTTAGTGTGACGATAGTAAGATAATTATTCTTTGAATGTTTAATTATTTGATAAAGTATTTTCATATTAAATAATTTATTATTGGGATTTTTATTATTGACTAATTAAAACTCGTAGAAACATTTGTCTTAGAGTGAACAATGACCAAGCCAATTTTGACTAAGTCAAATTTAATCACTCACACTACTATTTTTATAACCATATTTTATAAAATTTAATTTATATTGTGTCCATTCAAATGTGTAACTAGCAAGAACAAATACATGAATGCCAATTAATTCTTAACGGTTGGTCATTGAATGGCATTATTCCAATTTAATTCCTTATTCATGTGTGCAATTAAACTCAATGAAGAAAATTATTCATTCTCTCTGATCAGCTTTATGCCTCCTTTATTAGTCACATACACCTCTCCTTCTTAGGACACGATTAAACTTACAGTAGAGGAAAATAAGTCATAATCACTCACACGCATTACCAACACTACATTTATCTCAAATATTTTCTAAGTCACTCAAACAACCATCCTTACATTCCCTAGCTTTTTGATCGGAGCTATAAACTTTTATTCATCTTGGTGAGATTTTCGAGGGCTATATAGTGGTACGTGGAAGGAAAGCGTCCAAGGTAAGGGCTTTTTCCCCATGCAGAGTTAGGTTAGATATTAAATTAGCGATTCGTAAGATATTGATATGATGTCTGGATGTATTAAAAGAAAAATGTCGATTTTATTTTCGTCGTAAAGAAAATTAATTATCATGCTTTGATTGTTTCTTTTGAGTAATACCTCTATTTTGATGAAATTAATTGTAGAATTATATTTTATTACCATACCTTCATCAATATGTTTGTTGTGAAAACGTTAAATGCCATACATGTTTTAGAGTACTTAATTATAAAGTTATAATTTTTATAATGATGTAGTCATTAACATGTTTACTATGATGTATTAAATTTTAATCCTTGATTCTTGAGTATTTAAATTTTAAAAGTTGACTTTTATGAACAATATATGTGCCTTGATGAAATTGATGTGAATTTTATTTTTCATTTAACGATATGAGGAAATTGATTTTTGAATGCATTAATGAATAGTTTCTTTGTGGTTGCCTAAGTGGCTGGTTATTTATGTATGATTTTTCTTTGTGGTTGCCTAAGTGGCTAGTGACTTGTACATTTCGAACATTCATTATCATTGTCATGACATACCATATGCATCTTTGTGGACGCCTTAGTGGCTGGTTTAATTTTCCCCATTGGTATGGGTGACTTCTGTGTGGACGCCTTAGTGGCTGGCTATATCCGGATCATGTATGTTTAGGACATGCATAATTTGCATACATTTTATTGCCATTGTTATTTCTATATAATTATTTGTTCTAAGGTGAGTTACTACTTGTTGTTTAGATATATTTCATAATTTTTGATACACCTTATGAATTATAAAAATCAATTTCTCTAAATCTTTTATTACAAAAAGATTTTATATTTATATTTTATGGTTGTTAACTTATTATTTGGTCTAATTTTGCCGTGGGATGAACTGACCCCTTACACCAACATTTAGGTACTAACGATCTTGAAGGGTTGCGTGAATGACGTTTGCTTGGCGCACGCGCGTGGGAAAAAGGGGTACTTTAATAAAATAATAATAATAATGTTTGTAGTGATAAAACCGTTGTGATACAATTTTTAAGTTTATTTATTTCTCATCGTTGATTTTTAATAGAAATGCGGAGGCGGGGTCCTTCTGCTAGGAAAAACTTGAATTATTCTATTTTTAAGCGAACATTTTCTACAATTAGTAAATTGTCTTTACAAATAATAATATCCGATAAATCGCATTGTGGTATTTTTTTTAAAAATGGAATCAAACTATTTACTAGAGAAATTTTATTTATTATATGATGAACTACTTTAAAAAAAAAATTAAGCCGTTTTTGAAAGAAAATAAATATTTTTAAGTAATGTCTTGGATCAAAATCCGGGGCGTTACATTGTGGTATCAGAGCACTAATTCTCGGACATTGGTGGGATGGGACGCTTCATGTATGTCGCATGTTTTTTTCTTGTGATATGTTATTCATGTTAATCGTATAATTTTCTAATTATTTGAGTTTTACTAATTATTTAAATTTCTATTATGTGTCATTGATTATGTAACCTTCTTGAAATTGAATTCTATTAATTACTTAAACTTTTATTAAGTTATTAATTGTTGTAACCTTCTTGAATTTGAATATTTAAGAATTACTTAATTCTTATTAATGTATTAAATATGTTAATTGCTGGGTTTTCTAATTATTTAAATCTTACTTAATTCTATTATGTGTCATCAATTGTATAACTCCTATGATTTTGCTATTAAATATATGTTTAATATTTGGTTTAATTGTGTTATTTAAATTTTCAAATTTGAAATCTCATAAACTACTTGCATTCTTTGATTGGCATTGTCTTTTATATTTTATTTAAGTTGTTACATTTTAATAATCTTTATGATTTTTACTTTTCATCGATGATTGTTTTATTTATTAATTTTAAATCTCTACTTCTTTTTATACTAAAGGGTTTGATTTTCTAAACTATTTTATGTCTTATGATTAAATTGTCAATGTATGTGAATAATTGTCTAATTCTTAAACTAGATTATGATGAAAATATGTTTAAAATTCTTGATCCTATGATTAGAAATAATTTTTAATCAACAATAAACATTTATGATTGAGAATTGTGAATTATATGAGTTTATACCACGATTTAAATTATTCGATCTAAATCACAAAGTAATGGTGAATCTTCAATCATGTGATTAAAATGTATGTAATTAAAGACAATGTTCTAAACCCTATATTATGTATAATTGTATGACCCCCAAAATAGAAGGGAAGGATAATACAAAAAGGTTGTATTGGAGGGATTCTGCCTAAGGAAAGACTTCGTTATTAAGTGGTCCATTGACCCACCTCTCTTTCCTAGGAACCCCTCCAAAGAATGACTTGCTGTATAACCCGAACCGACTATATAGTGCTCAATAAAAGACTTCCGTACTACCCAAAAGTTAAAATAACGTTATAATATTTTACTAATTAGATAATTTTAGGAAGCGTTATGGCTCGTCGCATAAACCGATCGGTTCCCCAAGGAAGAAACGACATGACTGAAGAAATCCAAGCCATGAATGCTATGGCCGCAGCAATGGCCCAACAAGCTGCGATCCAGGCTCAACGAGATGCACAGAGGGATCAGAGGGATGAAGCAGCCAGTGCAGCAAGAGCATTGAATGAATTTCGTCGACAAGATCCACCTAAATTCAAAGGGGAACATGACCCCGACAAGGCTGATCTTCGGCTGCAAGAAATCGAGAAGATCTTCGAGATCTTACACTGCTCTGACAATGCGAAAGTAGAGTATGCAACCTATTTGATGATTGGTGAAGCTGAATACTGGTGGCGAGGTGCGAAGAAAATGATGGAGACAAATCATGAAGAGCTAACCTGGGAGGCTTTCAAGAATAAGTTCCTAGAAAAATACTTCCCGAAAAGTGCTAGGGCTGAGAAGGAGGCCCAATTTCTGAAGTTGTATCAAGGGAATCTCACGATAGCGGAATATGCGGCAAAGTTCGAGTCCCTAGCAAAGCACTTCCGCTATTTCCTAAATCAGATAGATGAAGAATACATGTGCGAGAGGTTTGAAAGCGGGCTTAGGTATGAAATTAAGGAGTAGTGGGTCCCCTTGGAGTAGCTCAATATCAAGTATAGTGGAAGAAATGCAGAAAGTGGAGCAGATGGAAACAGAGCGTTCTGAATAGGGGTGTTGTAGGTGGCCATAGACCTCCGGAGATTTAAATCCATCCATATCATAGAGTCATAAGTTGGCCTTAAATGTGAATATCGCCTCTAAATGTAATATCTGAAAACAGGTGGCCTAAGACCAACATAATAGGGGCAGCACATCAACAATACAACCATATGCCCGACCACTGGGGAATGGCTAGAGATCACCGTCGACCTCAACGGGGAAGTCAAGGCCAAAAGTTAAGTCAGAAAGGCGTACCTGTTAAAGCGTCTTTCGCTGAATGCACAGAAGGACACAATGATATTGAGTGGTCCAATCAGACAGGTTTGTTACATTTGTCAGAAACAGACCATTTTGCAAATGAATGCCCTGAAGGAATGGTACGATGACATGACTGTCAACCGATCCATATAACGACATTTGTTGTTACGCCCACTGTCCATAGGGTGATATACCACATCAATGGAAGAGGAAACTCCATCTTCTCTGAACTTATCCAAGGTGATGTTAATTGCTGGAAAATCACTTAATGTAATTTATCATTGGGGAACACACTCATTATTTCATTGGATTGGGTGGATCGCTCAACTTATGTTACTACTTTGCGTTTATTTGGTGGGTACCTACCTTCTATCGAATAGTGAATGTTAATAACGGCTTGCTGACAATGTCCGTTGATTGTGTTTGATATGAGATTCAACGTTGATTTGATTTGTATTCCCTCAAGCATGAGAGTGATCGCTTGGAATGAGTATGGTTGTCAAGCATTATGTTTATTGGATGTCTCGAAGTCTGTGATTATTCCAGACCCAGGTGTTCTCGATTCTCGATATACCAATAATTTGAACTTCTCTTGAATAGAGGAAGTTAGAGGTGGTGTTTCCCTAAACTCAGTCAGTACGAAGCTAGAGTTGACGTAGACGGGATTACTTTGTGGTCGAAGATTTTCCAGTGGTATTTCCGCCGGATGTACCAGGATTCCCTCCTTGTTCGTGATATTGAATTCTCAATTGAGTGACTGCCGGGTAAGGACATATCTATAGCACCGATATAGAATGTTCCCATCGAATTGTCAGAGTTTGAAATATCAGTTGGCGGACTATTTTATCTAAACAGTTCATACGATGTCCGGTGTCTCACCTTGGGAGCACATACCTAGTGAAGAGAAGGATGAAGGTCTTAGACTTTGTGTCGATTACGTAACTTAACAAAGTCCACCATCAAAAATAGGTATCCCTTGACCAGATTGATGACTTGATGGATCAACTCAAAGAGCAATGATATTTTCTAAGATGATTTGATAAGGTGGGTATATCAGATTCTAGGTGAAGGAAGAAGACATTCTTAAATGCTTCAGAACTCGCTATGGAATCTTGAGTAAGTTGCGATTGATAGATTTTGGTGTCACCAACGCACCAGACTATTCATCATGGGATAATGATATCAATATATTTACCCTTCTTAGACAAATTATGTATAGTGGTCTTCATTGATGACATATTGATTTATTCTAAGAGCCTGGAGGAACATGAAGTTCACCTACGTCAAGTTTTGCAAGTCTTGAAGGACAAGAGATTGTATGCTAATTTGGGAAAATGTGAATTCTGGTTGGAGGAGGTGAAATTCTTGGGACACGTTATTTCAAAGGAAGGTATCGCTGTCGACCCAACTAAAGTAGAGGCTGTGGTGGCATGGAAACAACCACAGACCGTCACAGAGATTAGAAGTTTCCTGGGCTTGGCTGGATATTATAGAAGATTCATTGAGGATTTTGCCAAGATTGCAGCGCCGTTGACACAACTCACAAGGAAGAATCATATTTATGCATGGACGGAGGAATGTGAGAGGAGTTTTCAGATGATGAAAGAGAAGCTAACTACATCACCGGTGTTGGTGTTACCACAACCAGAAGAACCATATGAAGTTTATTGTGATGCTTCTTTACAAGGGTTGGGTTGTGTACTTATGCAGAACAAACAGGTGGTAGCATATGCTTCAAGACAGTTGAAGGTGCATGAGAAACATTATCCCACGCATGACATGGAGTTGGCTGCAATAGTTTTTGCACTAAAAATTTGGAGGCACTATCTGTATGGGTGCAATTTTGATGTATACAGTGACCATAAAAGTTTGAAATACTTGTTCGACCAGAAGGAGCTTAATATCCGACAGCGGAGATGGATGGAGTTCATCAAGGATTATGAGTTCACGTTGCACTATCACCCAGGAAAAGCCAATGTGGTGGCTGATGCCTTGAGTAGGAAGCGGGCCCATTTGTCATCCATAAAAATGAAGGGATTAGAGTTGTTAGAGAATTTTCGCGACTTAGATCTTAATATGGATTCTTTGTCGGGAAAAGTACAATGTGGAATGATCATTGTAGATAATAAACTAATGAATGAGATAAAAGCCCTTCAAGCGACCGATGAGACTATTCAGGGGAGACGAAAATTGGTTGAGACCGGCAAGGCTCCCGAATTTCAAATGGGTCCAGATAACATTTTGTGGTGTAATAAACGTATTTGTGTGCCGGATAATGCAGAGTTGAGAAAAACCATTTTGGATGAGGCCCATAAGAGCAAACTGAGTATTCATCCTGGTACTACAAAGATGTATAAAGACTTGAAGCAAAGATTTTGGTGGCCAGGAATGAAGAAACAAGTGGCGGAATATGTGGCGTCTTGCCTGACTTGCCAAAAGGCTAAGGTTGAACACCAAAAACCTGTTGGATTGTTGCAGTCATTAGATGTACCAGTGTGGAAATGGGATAGCGTATCTATGGACTTTGTGGTGGCATTACCTAAGACTCATAAGAAATTTGACTCCATTTGGGTGATTATTGACAGGCTCACAAAATCCGCACATTTCATACCTGTAAGGACTACTTACAATGTATCAAAGCTTGCAGAGATTTACGTTGCGGAAATTGTTAGATTACACGGGATACCATCTAGCATTGTGTCTGATAGAGATCCAAAGTTCACTTTGTTTGTGGGGAGATTGAGGCATTGGGTAAATAATTGGATTGAGTTCCGCTACAACCTCCAAGATTGGTCAATACTGAAGATATTAGACATTGAGAGGATTTGCTAAGAGCTTGTAATTAGATAATAGAGGAGTTGGGCTGATTATGCCTTTGTGAATTTACCTATAATAATATATATGCAAGCATCGGATGGCCCGTACGAGCTTTGCGTATGGGGAATGTCACACTCCTTGTGTTGGTATAGACTGGCGAAAACTTACCTTGTAGGGAAAGCGGTGAAACAGATACAGAGAAGGTGCGTCATTAAAAGAGCGGATAAGAACATCACAGAACACGGTAGCAGAAGTAGTTTATGTCGATGACATAAGAGACGCTTGGAGTTTTCAGGGATGAATCATGTATTCTTGAGAGTGATCGCTAATATGGAGTTGGAAGGGCCATTGAGTCTAAAAAGCCTTATCCGAGTTTTTGGACATACGTCCAAATTCTTGAACTGTGTGGGTCAATATGGCGTATAAATTGCTTTACACAATTTAGCTAATTCATGATGTGGTTCCATGTCATACAATTGAGGAAGTTACATGGCAGCATCCTCCATATTATGCGCCAGATGATATCAATTGAAGGAGAATTTACCCTTCGAGGTCCACCGATAAGCATGCGAAGAATACAAAATTTGAGGGGAAAGGAAATCGTTGTTAGGTGATTTGGAACCAGACGATGGGGATGCTACTTGGGAGTTGGAAGAGAAGATAAGAGATCTTTCCATACTTTAGAGACCTCTTGTTTCGGGAACAAACTATATTTAAGGGAGGTAGTATTGTAACCTTTTAAATTAATAATTTAAATTCATTAGTTTTGTTATCCTATAAATTATTAATGTTTAGTGTGACGATAGTAAGATAATTATTCTTTGAATGGTTACTTATTCGATAAACGTATTCTCATATTAAATAATTCTTATTATTGGGATTTATATTGACTAATTAAAACTTCGTAGAAATATTTTTCTTAGAGTGACACTGACCAAGCAATTTGACTAGTCCAAATTTATCCACTCACACACTATTTTTATAACCATATTTTATAAAATTTAATTTATATTGTGTCCATTCAAATGAGTAACTAGCAAGAACAATCACATGAATGCCAATTAATTCTTAACGGTTGGTCATTGAATGCCATTATTCCAATTTAATTCTTATTCATGTGTGCAATCTAATTCAATGAGAGAATTATTCATTCTCTCTGATCAGCTTTATGCCTCCTTTATTAGTCAATACACCTCTCCTTCTTTAGGACACGATTAAACTCTTACAGTAGAGGGAAATAAGTCTAATCACTCACACGCATTATCCGACACTACATTTATCTCAAATATTTTTCTAAGCCACTCAGCCAAACCATCCTGTACATTCTAGCTTTTTGATCGGAGCTATAAACTTTTATTCACCTTGGTAGAGATTTCGAGGGCTATATAGTGGTACGTGGAAGGAAAGCGTCCAAGGTAAGGCTTTTTCCCCATGCAGAGTTAGGTTAGATATTAAATTAGCGATTCGTAAAGATATTGATATGATGTCTGGATGTATTAAAAGAAAAATGTCGATTTTATTTTCGTCGTAAAGAAAATTAATTATCATGCTTGATTGTTTCTTTTGAGTAATACCTCTATTTTGATGAAATTAATTGTAGAATTATATTTTATTACCATACCTTCATCAATATGTTTGTGTGAAAACGTTCAATGTTCCATACATGTTTTAGAGTACTTAATTATAAAAGTTATAATTTTTATAATGATGTAGTCATTAACATGTTTACTATGATGTATTAAATTTTAATCCTTGATTCTTGAGTATTTAAATTTAAAAGTTGACTTTTTATGAACAATATATGTGCCTTGATGAAATTGATGAGAATTTTATTTTTCATTTAACGATATGAGGAAATCGATTTTTTAATGCATTAATGAATAGTTTCCTTGTGGTTGCCTAATGGCTGTGTTATTTATGTATGGATTTTCTTTTGTGGTTGCCTAATGGCTAGTGACTTGTTACATTTCTGAACATTCATTATCATTGTCATGACATACCATATGCATCTTTGTGGACGCCTTAGTGGCTGGTTTAAATTTCCATTGTATGGGTGACTTCTGTGTGGATCTGCCTTAGTGGCTGGCTATGTATCTAGGATCATGTATGTTTAGGAACATGCATAATTTGCATACATTTTATTTGTCATTGAGTCTATTTTTATCTAATATTATTGATTCTAAGGTGAAGTTACACTTGTTGTTTAGATTATTTTATAATTTTTGATACACCTTATGAATTATAAAATCATTTTCTCATAATCTTTTCTTACAAAAAGATTTTATATTTATTTTATGGTGTTAACTTATTATTTATGGTCTAATTTGCGGTGGGATGTAACTGACCCTTTACCACATTTGGTACTAACGATTGAAGGTTGCATGAATGAAAGTTTGCTTGGCGCACGCCGTGGGAAAAAGGGGTACTTTAAATAAAATAATAATAATATGTTTTTTAGTGATAAAACGTGTTGAACAATTTTTAGGTTTATTTATTTTCATCGTTGATGTTTTAATAGAAATGCGGAGGCGGGGTCCTTCTTGCTAGGAAAGAACTTGACTTTTCAGTTTTTTTTAAGCGGAAACATTTTCTAAATAAGTAATGTCTTTACATATATAATATCCGATAATATCGCATTGTGGTAGTTTTTTTTTTAATGGAATCAAACTATTTACTAGAGAAATTTTATTTATTATATGATGAACTACTTTAAAAAAAAAATTAAGCCGTTTTTGAAAGAAAATAAATATTTTTAAGTAATGTCTTGGATCAAAATCCGGGGCGTTACAAATATACTTGTCAAACTTGCTAAATAATAGTTTTATATTCTTTTACTAAATGGATTGGCAGATGACTAATCCATTCTGAAACTCCATACGGGGATCTTGTCAGTTATAGATCAAACATTGATCACATGCAACATTATCAGGTTTAAAATTTCATTGTTCAACAAAATTTATATTTATTATAATTGTGTTGTCTTAGTAATATGTCTTTTTTTTCTCTAGTTCATATGGATGCCTTACAAGGGTCTTGAAAATGTCATACCACAACAAGCATATCAGGATTCAATGATATGGACTTCCAAAACTGCATTGATTTGTTTCTCAACTGTTGAATGACATCAAACAGATAGAGTCAAACTGCAGTTTGGACTTTTGCAGGAAATTCCAGATGAACCTGAAAATATTGATACACTTCACTGTCAGGATATGAGAGGGAATCATCTGGAAAATTGAAAAGACAAACATGCTGCATGGATTCAATTTTGGAACGAATGTCGAAGTCATTGTTTTACCGGTCAACCGATACATGGACACCCAATACCAACAGAGGAGTATATGGTGTGGTTTAGACACAACTCTAATATGTATCTATCAGCTCTACACATACTACGGGACCCACGATGTGGTGTTGCAGAAGAGCCAACTCAACCATCACACTGACAAAGACGTAATAGACCTCGCCTACCGACTCCTCCTATTTCTATTGAAAATGAAGCGCCAGAACCACATCGTCATTCATTTTCTTTCACCCCAACACAACAACAATTTGAACCACCAAGACAATCAGTTCAATTCATGTCAACTCAACAAGATGATCACCGACAATCTCTACATTCAAGTGATCAAGATTTTGTGAATAACTTATTTGGTGCAGATCTAGGTATGCCTGAATCGGCTACTCATTATATTAATAACATGTACTCATTTGATGTTCCATCATTCCCAAATCAAGTAGATCATACTTCTTCGATGCATGTCGACCTACTAAGTGAAAATGTTCAGGAGACATATGCCCCAGTTGACGAAGAAAACTCACCTCCACGTCGTCCACGTCGTATTCGTCGACCATCACGATGTGGGACTGGACACCATATAGGAGATTAATGTAATAAAAATATTGTAATAAAATTTGTATATATTTTTTTTACTCATTTGGTATTTGTATGTTTAATTATAATATTAAATTAAATATTGTTATTTTATGGAGTCCATTTAATTAATTTTTTTTAATAATTATAAAATATAAAATTAACATTGTATTTATTTATTGAATTAAAATATTAATTACTTAATTAAATAATTAATAAAACTTAAATTAATTATTTAATTAAAATAATAATTAATTAAATTAATAATAAATGAAACTTAAATTAATTATTTAATTAAAATAACAATTATTGATTAATAAATATATATTTATTATTAAGAAAGATGTTAACGAAAAATAATGTGTTGCATTATTTCTCAGCGGATGAACGTGGCTTTATTAATTGATCAAATTCCCTATATATGTGCCTATTAAATAGTACCACTAATAAAAATAATTTTATAAATGATAAAATAAATTTAATAATTAAAAATAACAAAAATTAAAAAATAAAAAAAAATTCATGTTGAGAAATCGGTATTCAAGAAACCGACTTCCCTTCTTTCTTTAAAAAAAAAACTTAGTTGAGAAAGTGTAGGAGCAAGAACCGACTTCTTAGAGAAAAAAATACAAATTTTTAAAATCAGTGGTATTTTGGTATATAATTTAAAAAGAGTGGTATTATAGTATTTTAATTTTTATTTTAATGGTATATAATAATAAAAAAGCCAGTCACAGCTCAAAAATGAATAAAAAATCAATTTTAAAAAATAATTGCCAAAAAATTAAAATATCCTGATTTATTTTTCTTAAAAACTAATATAGATCGAATTTTTATCAAGACTAATTTTCTCGTATGTTATTGTGAAGGAAGAAGATGTCTATTTACTGGCATATGTAAAATATTTATATGAAGTCGACTTTTTTTTAATAATTCAATGGTTATATATTATAAAAATAATTTCCAGTTAAAGGGTAAATAAATTATACTTTCATATGATCGAACATGTGGATTAATTGGGAGTATCATACATCATTAAACGATTGGCATTGCTCTTTAATTTCATACGAATGTCCTTCCTCATTGAATATTTAGTTCATCATTGAATTCAAACAAAAAATGACATAATGATATTACATTTTAAAATTCAAGGTCAAGATAAAAACTTACCAAGATTCAATCCTTGATCTATAAAAAGACAATAATGTAATCAAAACTAAAAACTACACTTTTGTCATAAGAAATTAGAGAAGGAAAGATTATGGGTTCGTAGTGTTTTAAAACTATATGACCTTTATAAAAAAATAAAGATGAATTATTAGAAAACTAGAATGAAAAAAGGTGTCCATACAAAATGATGACTTTACATAGTCAAGTTTACCCTGCAAAAGGGAGAAGGAGAATAATATGTGAACCGATGTGGTCAAGAGTTATTTGCAAAATGGAGAAGTACAACCCACCCATCACTACACCTAATGCCCATATTAAGACTATGTGGACTATGTGACTATGTGCACTTTTGCTAAAATTGTAACATCTATATGAATTACATAGATCAAACTCGCAAACTAAATGTCAATAAATATAAGTAATCTGCATTGGAAAATCTTGAATTTTTAAAGCAGTAAATCAGGGATGATCTTTACATTGGCGCAAAGATTTAATTGTGTATAAACATTTCGTGACCGCAATTCTTGTTTTGATACTAGCATGAATACAAATGTGCTTTGTTGAGTTTCTTATTAACTATGCAAGTATGCAAAAGAAGAGAAAAAAGAATACAAAAGAATAAATGAAATGAGAGACTGAAAAAATTATTAATATTGATGATCTTTCTCATATAAGTTCAAATAGTCATTGATCAATTTATAATTTGTCAGTAATGAATATTGCATAATTTATGCGGCTATTATTAATACATAATACTCGTATTAGAATATCTTCAGCAAAATATAATATTAGAATTTACAATTACTAGTATTCTAATATATATAATATCATTTTCACATGAGATGTCTGTCTTCAAAAATCATATTTAATTCATAAAGAAGGAGAGATAATTATTTCTCATATTTAAGTTCATACCCTAAATTAGCTACCCTGATAACTCTTCTTACTACGGAATCTACATGTCTCCTTCACATATGCCCAAACAACCTATGTTGAGACTTGAGATTCAACATCTTCTACAACAACAAAAATCAAGAAAAAATATTTTGGCTTGATGGCTTTTATTCTAATAGTTATTCTTCCTTCTTTTCTTTCCCACCCTAAGTTAGGGATAAATTACACCTTACAACCTTGACAAACATAACACAATTTTAGGCATTACATGGAATTATAGCAGAGCTTTATGAAGTTGGTGGCTTAATGTGAAGGATGAACTTGTTAAAGATTATATACAAATAATTCAGCACACATACACACATAAGTAATGTTAATTGTAACTATTCATGTAAGATCAAGTTCACACAAATCACAACTCCAATAAACTTGTGGTCTCTCTTGCTTAAATCTATGCAGACAATTATGTTTCGAAGTTTAACCTGCAATCTCTTTTCTCTTCTCCAAAGCTGATGATGACATGGCTGATTTCAAACATTGACAGCTTGCCATTTTAAAAATATTGAATAGCATTACAAGAACTTCTTTTATGTAAAAAGGTGCAGTAAATGCAAAGTATTATTTTTATATTGAGTTATGACAAACACTGAAATGGGAGATGCTGTAAAATATTTACGCACTCATGTAACCATTTAAAAAACCTTTAGAATTGTAAATGAAACATATAACAGATTTAACTATGGTATTAACAGTTTTATATATTATCAATTCAATCATGTTTGACACATTAATACAAAAGTTGACTTATATATATAACTCTATCATAGTCAAAACTATTTTAAATGAGATGTCAATGAATAATTAGATGATAATATACAAATTGTTTACAGTGTGGGTGGAACAGTTATAATCCTGTATAAATAACATTGATAAGAACGAATGAACTATGAATCCTGGATTACATTGCATTGATAATCAAATCAATAATAAACATCACAATGTTGATGTACAGTTCAATTATACATAAATATTTAGCAAAGGCACAACACAAACTAGCTTATTAGCATTAGTTAAAGCATATATATCGAAGCTATAAACGAAGTTAAAAGAACTGAGTAATACAAATACCGATCTACACATTAATATTTTGGGAGAGTTCATTTGTTTCACTAAAATCATCATGTGAAACCGGAGAAGTCCTTTGGTGTTCAATACCATATGCTTCAAAAGGGTCTGTTTCACCCCAGTCATGCCACGCTTACGAGGATAGTTATTATAGTCATCAAGAGAGATGATTAGCATCGTTTTTCCAAAAAACGTCGAACTTTAGAGAAGTAGATGTTGTTCTCATTATTCCTGGGAGATCAGTCTTGAATGAGAAACAGGAAAACTAGCAAAAGAGTGGATCATCTAGTGTTTAGCTCTTCCCATTCCATATTGACTGATCTAAATTCTGAAATAATTGGGTTTTCATAGAACATGTATATATTCATATTACATCTCCCTCTGCTCAGTCATAAATTTCCTCCACCATTTTTGGCGACAAATTCTCGAGGGCCATTTGGTGAGTACCAGATAGAAACACTCCAAGTACGTTCAGATGGATATACACCTAGCCAATCCCCGTTAGACTGAGGCAATAAAAGAGTCCAATTACAAACAACAAGCTTATCCATATGCCTACTGACAGGGCAGGCGGTTTTGGAAATTCAACAGTGGTCATTCGGTTGCCCAGGGTGACATGTCTGATGGCCACAACAGTAGGGACTAACATGTTTTAACAGTGACAGAACACAGTCAGGAATGTTGGAGCAAAGAGAAAGCAACTATCTGGTATGTCATCTCAAATCTTGCATTTTGATGAAATCTCCCAGTAAAGGATAAAGAAAAAGACTCGGTCAGTTTCTGCGGTTATAGCAGTAACCAACATCTTTGTATAACAACTTAGATCCATTCAAGGAACTGGAAACTCAACGGACATAGGTCCTTCCGCTGCACAGGGTCATAGAACTCATACCACTGACAAATTTTGGGAAATACATTTAACCATTGCGAAATGGTTTACAACACGTAAGCATTGGCAAGAATGCCAACTCTTGCAAACAACAGAAGCAGGACATTATCGTCTAGGGCTAAACGAGAACATGAATATTCCAATAGTTTCCGCTGGAAGATCAGACCAAGTTGCCAGCTCCAAATTATTATTTTTTACCTCTGTTAGCTCCATTCTGCTGTAGCAAATTGTATACTTAACTAAATAATAAAAATGCATGTAAGAATTTCCGAACAAATCCATCTAGAATACTCTTAAAAGTATACAGTAAGGTAAAAAAATATTACTAGAACTTAGTAACTTTAACAGTCTTTATCCCAATAACACATACCGCTAATCCCCATTTCTTCCACTACACATCTAGTGTAAAATAAAAAAAATGAAATATATATCTTTATATCCTATAAAACATTACAATTAGAACTAAGAACTATATCAAACAGATAGCAAACTTAAAAAGAACACACACACACATTAATTATCCATGCTTTATAATTAAGCACAATTGTAGCAGAGCATAAAATTAAACACAGCACTAAGTAGATATTAAAATTCAAAAAGCATGCATCACATGTCCTTGAACAAGTGAAAATATTGACTCAAATTTGATCCATATAACCTAAATGCAGTTAATGTGATACAAACTACTTCGATTTCAAATTAACCAGAAATTTGTATCTTTTTGCGAAATCAAGAGTTTCAGAGCATAATTTACAGTAACAAAACAAGAGTACAATTCTACACAGAGAATCCAACTTTTTTTTCACATAATTACTGTAATTTAAATGATAATTAATAATTAAAAAAAAGTGAACTAGGAATTGAAAAGTTGGGAATTAGTAAGAGAGAGAGAAGAAGTGGTTTACGTTTCAACTTCTTCCTCTTTTTGCCCGATCATTGTGAGGAATTGTGAGTAGGAAGCCGGGTTCAGCTGTGGAGAGAAAGAGGAATTTGGAGAGAAAGTGTGTGTCAACAAGAGAAGAATGTGAGAGAAAGCACGTGGATTTATATGAACGAATGATGAATTATATAAGTTTGATTGACGGCAACTCGCAAGTTGCGAGGCGGCACTATTACTTATAAACGAATTACGTGTGAAACCATTCCTGCTTCGACACGATTTATATCTATCCACGTGACATCAGTGATCTCACCCACCTCGTTTTTTTTTTTTTCCTCATATTTCTTATTAATGCATTACCATTTCTAGGAACACTAGTAGTGTGTTTGCAACCCCACATCACTTCATAGATATCTCCACTGCAACAAATTTTCTATTACAACTATGACATAACTGTTAATTTTAGTGAAATAATCAATATTATTTTAGTATAGGTCTAATTTTTTGTACTATTCGAACTCAAATCAACAATCGATTAATATACGTTTTATTTGTATTATTTCAACTCAAATCAATAGTCGACATAGTTTTGCGTAAAAAGTGTATGATAGTATAACGATAAAAAATCTACAAATTTTTGATTATTATAAAATTAATAACTATCACTGTTTAAGTCTTAAAACTTTACATTCATCTTAATAGTGTATATTGCAATGATCAAATCATAATTCTCTCACAAGATCATTTATGCTTAAACAACAAAATTGCATAGTTAATTTGTGGCAATTTTTTTTCAATACTCTCTTTCTGAAAAAAAAATACAAAAATGTCCTCTTTGAAATTAAAACACCAAAATGCCCCTTTTTTTTAAAAACTTTTTCTCTACAGAGTCGCCATTTGAAATGGCGACTTCTAAGGAAGGCTACTCCCAAATGGCACTTCCAACTGGTTTTTTTTTTAAAAAAAAAAAAATTCAATTTTTTTTCGTTAAATTATATATATAATTAATTATTATAATTCATAAAAATACATAAAAAATAAATAATAGAAATTTAAATTATGAAAAAAAATTAATAAATCCAAATGGACATTTATAAAATAATTTTTTGTTAAAAAATATTTTAATTTTTATTGAAATAACAAAATAAATATATATATTATATATATATATATTATATATATATATAACTAATATATTATAAATAGATAAATAAAATTTTAATTAACGATAATTTTAGGAATTCAAGTTCGAATGTCATTTTTAAAGGTAGTTTTTTGTAAAAAAAATTATTTAATTTTGTTGATAACAAGTATATATATTATATATATATTAATATAATCATAAAAATAGAAAAATAGAAATTTTAAATATGATAATTTTTAGGAACTCAAGTTCGAAATGTATTTTTAAAAGGTTAGTTTTTTGTAAAAAATTAATATCAATTTTGTTGAATAACAAAAAATAATATATTATAATATATATATAATTAATATAATCATAAAAATAGATAAATAAAAATTTAAAATTTGATAAATTTTTGAAAAAGAACTACACAAATAGAAATTAGGATAGCAAATTTAAATTACAATAAAACTACACAAATAGAAATTAGGATAATTGACTAGAGCTGGTTGTAACATTTGGACAATGTTTTCGAGTATGGCCAGTTAATCGACATAATCCACATTTTCTCGGTACTTTTTCTTTAACGTTCATTTCAGTTCTAATACGGGTACTATTTGGACGACCTTTTTTATTTCTCCGCATTTGAGGATTGTGATACAATGTTTCACCTTCATATGTGGGTCAATATCCTTCATTAGGTATAGGTGGAAACTCTTCTTTGTAGATGTTAAATACATTAACAACCTTGTACACGTCAGATATAAGCACTAAATAGTTTTGACGAGCATAAGAACATGCAGCTATGGCATGTGAACAAGGAATATGTATAGCTTGAAATTTTGCACAATCACACCATTTTCTTTGAAGGTTGACTTCGAAATGACCAATGGTCGCACCTCTCTTGGGTTTACTGTTTCATGCACCATGAAAGAATAATAATTTTGGTCGAATTGCATGACTTGGTGAGTATTAGATTTACCAACTTCACATTTAATCTTGTCCATGCAATCGTCTGTGTATACTCGACCAGAAGCTAATGATGCCTGATGTTGTTGTCCCTTTTCTGCATATAAAACTCCCAATCTATAGTATGTGATTGTACCAAAGCAGTGATTGGGAGATTGCGTGTACCTTGAGCACTGCGTTGATGGACTCGGAAACTTTGTTGTATGTGTCCCCATCGTCGACCTTGAGAATAAGCCATAGTCCATTGTTCTGGGTGGATATTATCGATCCATCTTAAAGCCTCTGGATTTTCCATCTTGATTTCATTGCGGTAATACTTGAATGATGGCTCATTTAATGCATATCCTGTAAGAAATGATGTAAAAATTATCAAATATGATAATGGATAAATGGAGAAAGTATACTAAGAAGAATTAGATCATTACCATACAAACGTGAATTTTCTTGAAAGTCCCTTGTCCTTGAACTCTCTATGAATTTTGTGCAATGTGTGGATGGCAGTACACATGTGTTGACGGAGGATCATGCAACCATTATTTGGATATTATTAGGCACTCTTATGGATTCGTGCTATCTGAAATCCAAACAAATGCTCGACTGAGGTGTTACATACCTTCTAGATTTTTCAAATAAAGCTCCAAGCACACCCCCTGTCTCACCTTCCACAAGCGCATAAGACAAGGGAATTGTATTTTGTTTACATCTTGTGCAACAACAGCAAAGAGTCCCTTGTCTTTCCGTACAACCAAGTTCATCACTGAGCAAATGGTTTACAAATCTAAACCCAGATATGCACGGAGGAAAGCCCAGCATAATCGTTTGAAAGTTTTGACCTGCAATAGAGTATATCAGGATATGCAACTGATACTCCATTTCCACATAGTTTCTGGAAGAAATTTTTGCATAGTCAACAACCACCTTGGAAGGTCATTGTAAGACTTTTCCCAGTTCACCATAAATCGTTCGATAGCTGTTCTTGCCATCCATGTCTTTCTATAAGTGATTGTATAGTTGTATCGTTCCCGAATATGTGCAATGATCACCTTCACTTTAATTGATGGGCAGCTTTCAAAAGAGACTTTATGCTTTCGCATATGATGTTAGAGTCGAGCTTGGTATGATCTTGGTGACATAGAAGAATTTGCGCAATTGTGGGGCCCTTTCAACGACCAATCACCCATTGGTTACTTTTTGACTAACGAAGCCCTGCATTTGAACAACATTGTGGATTACCACATTTAATTACATACCTGTATTGATAGATTTCACAACACGGTAATTGAGGGAGTGTTTTATGTGATAATGCTTAATTGCAAGTTGACAATCGGTTTTGCTATTAAACTTCATTCCAATCTCAAGAGATGCATCTAATGGAGGTGGTCATTAGATGGCATATCAAATTCGGAGGATTGGTAAGTATTATCCAAAATTTAGATTACACATAATGGAATGGTGGGATCGTATGTTGGCTCTAGATCGTCACCATTGTCGTTGTCACCTTCATCGTCTCGTCTTCATCAAAGTATGTTCTTCTTCACTCTCTTCACTTATTTCTTGTGATCAAAATCGGTCATATCACCTAGTGGAATATATGGTTCAAGTTGAGATGGTTCAGGTTCAGATGTTTCGGCATGGTCAAAGTATGGTTCGGGTTGGTATGAGTCGGGCTGGTAAGATTCATTATTTTGAAAAGAAATAAGTGTTTTTGTGTTTCAAAATGGTATTCAAGGTGAGGTGTGGTTGAGGATGATGGTTGACCAATATCGTATAATGGATTACCATCCTCAAATGTGACATATAACTCGATAGATCCGAGTTGCAGCCACTGTTTATGAACATCAAACATGAGTTCAACATCTTCGTCGTCTTCAACATTTAACAACTCATAATGAACTAGGCCTTGTCCAAATGAGATAGGGTGTCGAAAAATTATATTAGACACCTTTTGATTTTCTAACCTCAACTTTGCTTCAATTTTTTTCTTAAAGTAGGTAAGGTTGCATCCAAAATAAACTCGAATAGCTTTTTTTTCGTCGCTTTTGAAATATTTACCAATATCTTGTCTTTCACATATTTCACCATTGTAATAAATAAGAAAAACTATATTTTTTGGTGCCATTGATATGAAAATCAGATATTGGGATTGAGATGAAATGCAATTGAGATGAAAATCATATTTATAGACAACCAATTATAATACATGCAATGTTGTAAAATACTTCCAACACTTGTCCAATCCCATTGAATCCTCTTGTGATAATTGAAAGTTTTTCCATTGTCATTCTGATTTGCCTAGACGAGCATGCATGCACACCTACAAATCGCCTTTCCCAAAGGCGACTTCATTAACATGCCTTTGGTAAGTCGCCATCCAAAATGGCGACTTGTTGACACATGCTGAAGCAAGTCGCCATTCACAAAGGCGACCTTGGAAAACACTTGAGAAATCGCCTTTCCAAAAGGCGTTTAGGGAGAACCAGAATATGTTTCACACGTGGGAACTTGCTTGTGTGGCAACATTGTATTCAACCTAGTTGTGTTCAGCCTAGTTGTGTTCAACTTGCCTTGTGTTCAGCCTAGTGTGTATTGTCAAATCTAATCTTGCATGCATAATATTTTATTGGTCATTCAAAATTATTGTTTTGATTATAATAGGCTAAAGGCCATGATCATATTTCTTCACTCTTTTCACTCTTAACAGCTTCCAATTTTCTTATATTTTCACTATTTCACTATTAGTATTTCTTCCTTGTATTTATATTTATCTAAATGGCCATTGTTATGGAATGATATAATCACAGATCAGCGCCTACACCACATTCAAATTTTGTAAGTAATACACTACTTTATTTTATATATTTTATACTCAGTTTTATTCTAAAATGTAGTTTTATTAAAATGTAGTTTTTATTCAAATATCTCATATATTTTTATTCTAATATCTCATATATTTTTATTCTAATATTTTTATTCTAATATATTTTTATTCAAATATCTCATTCTAATATCTTCAAATATATTTTTATTCTTTGCGTGTTACAAGACTCATCTCAAAATTTAAGATCACTTAGCCATAAACACATTTCACCAAATTCTTTAATAATTCCATTGTTGAATGAAGCCGGGTTAACGTATCACAAATAGAAAGTTATAAAATAGATAATTCACTTGTTACAGCTTTAGTTGAAAGATGGAGACCTGAAACCCACACATTTCATCTTCCAACAGGTGAATGTACCATAACATTAGAAGATGTTGCGTTGCTTCTTGGCTTACGTGTTGGGGGTAAAGCTGTAACTGGATCAACTATGGTGTCATGGACAGATGATTTTTTAGATTTGTTAGGGAGTTCATGCCACCTGAATCACAAAAAAAAGGAATTTTATAAAATTTAAAATGGTTGAGAGAACATTTTCAATGTTACTCCAGAATCATCTAATGAAGAATAATATACACTGTAGAGCATACATTTACAATTGATTGGGGCATATTAATGCCTGACAATCCACAACAAGTTACATATTCAGGTGGTTGCACTGTTGAGAGATTTGCGAGAGACAGGAGAATATAGTGAGGTTCAGACGTGCTTGGCACACTTATATAGAGAATTGTGTCAGTGCATCTGAACGGTGTTATGTCGTTCGGCGGATGTTCACATCTACTTCAAACGTGGGCATGGTACCATATGCCGTTTCTTGCACCAATAGTAATTTGGAGCTCGTTTTCCCATTCGCAAAAAGGTAAATATTAAAAAAAAAAGTTTAAATTATTATATTTATACAAACTATCAATTGATTCACTAACATATTCAAATTTATTTTCGTAGATATAGTGGAAA
>PGTU02010016.1:0-30860 GCA_002896215.2 Cicer echinospermum
TTTAAGTTAAACGAGTATTAAGAATGGGGAATCTCTTAATGTCTTGTTTACTTAATGTTTGTTTTGAAAATCGTTTGAGTTAAATGAGTATTAAGAATGGGGAATCTCTTAATGTCTTGTTTACTTAATGTTTGTTGTGAAAATTGTTTAAGTTAAATGAGTATCAAGAATGGGGAATCTCTTAATGTCTTGTTTACTTAATGTCTTGTTTACTTAATGTTTGTTGTGAAAATCGTTTAAGTTAAATGAGTATTAAGAATGGGGAATCTCTTAATGTCTTGTTTACTTAATGTTTGTTTTGAAAATCGTTTAAGTTAAATGAGTATTAAGAATGGGGAATCTCTTAATGTCTTGTTTACTTAATGTTTCTTGTGAAAATCGTTTAAGTTAAATGATTATTAAGAATGGGGAATCTCTTAATGTCTTGTTTACTTAATGTTTGTTGTGAAAATCGTTTAAGTTAAATGAGTATTAAGAATGGGGAATCTCTTAATGTCTTGTTTACTTAATGTTTGTTTTGAAAATCGTTTAAGTTAAATGGGTATTAAGAATGAGGAATCTCTTAATGTCTTGTTTACTTAATATTTGTTGTGAAAATCGTTTAAGTTAAATGAGTATTAACAATGGGGAATCTCTTAATGTCTTGTTTACTTAATGTTTGTTGTGAAAATCGTTTGAGTTAAATGAGTATTAAAAATGGGGAATCTTTTAATATCTGCATTTGCGTAACGATTGTCGTGGATGGAGTCAGTATATGCTCATGCATTTTCATTCTTTTTGTAAATCGTGCAGACCCGTGATAGGTGGCACCTTGATAAATAGTACTTTGGCCTGTGATAGGCGGTACATTTATGATTTACGTTTTTGTAAACCGTGCAGACCCGTGATAGGTGGCACCTCGATAAACGATACGGGCCCGTGATAGGCAGTACGTTTATGGTTTTCGCTTTTTTGTAAATTGTGCAGACCCGTGATAGGTGGCACATTGGTAAATAGTACTTTGGCCTGTGATAGGCGGCATATTACAATTTACAGTCTTTTTAGTAAACCGTGCAGACGTGTGATAGGTGGCCACCTTGGAAAAACGGTTACGGGCCCGTGATAGGCAGTACGTTTAATGGATTTAACGCTTTTTAGTAGAATCGTGCAGACCCGTGATAGGTGGCACCTCGGTAATGATACTTATTGGCCTGCGATAGGCGTTCACGATTATGATTTACGGCCCTGGAATCGAGGAGAGGTTTAGGTTTGAATTCCGAGTCATGCCATTTTGCATATACTATTGCATTAGGAATGCTTGACACACGAGTCGTGTTTGATTCAAGTGTCATGATTGAGCTGATTTTGAACTATGAGATGTCATCTAAAAGTAAATTGTAGATGATTGTACTAAGTGTCTATGTTTTGGAACAAATTGGTTGTAAGTGAAGATTGATTGTAAAATAGAATCGAAACACAAGTGTGGTTGTGGATGATTGTGTGGAAATTGCTAAGTGTTATGTATTGGAGTTGTGTGTGAATGTGATTGAGTTAGTTTATGTAGATTTAAGAAAAACATGTAGGACAATCGATTCCCAAATCGATCTATTAAAAGCTTATTCCTCAAAACAATCGATTTGCAATCGATTGGATTCATATACAGGAGCTCAGCACATTATTGACAAAATCGATTGCCAATCCGATTTGCCATTACTAGGAGCCTACCATTTTGACAAAAATCGATTTGGAAATTCAATTGGCTTTAAAATATAGGGGCTCCAGTTATTCATTCAATCGATTTCCCAATCGATTGAATTATGCCCAAATGACAGTTTTCACGAAAAAACCCTCAGAAAATCGATTTCCCAATCGATTGGCTTTAACACAATCAGGGCTCAGTTATTCATTCAATCGATTTCACCAATCGATTGAGTTAAGCCAAGATCAGTTATTCACTAAAACCCTTCATCCAAATCGATTTCCCAATCGATTGCTTAGTGGAAATTCTTATTTTGAGTTAGATGATCGATTGCTCAAATTGTTTATCAATAGATGAGGCCAGTGTTTATATACTTGATTGATTTAAGAACTTATTTTGACACTTTTTCTTTTGGCAAGTATTATATGAACTTTTAGCATATGGAAAATCCTTTTAAGGTGCATGACTTAGTGGAAAGGTTATTTTGTGCATATCAAAAACTTAAATGTTTATTGTTTTAACTGTTAATTTTCAGTTGGTGACCCTTTACAACTATGTGGAAATCTCGGGCTTTTCCCTCAGATGAGAGTCAGGACATCCTACTGGTTCGTACCTTGGATGGAATGTAGACGGGAAGCGTCTTGACTGGAGCTAATGTTAGGAGATCTTAACGGGGCGCGTGGAGATCACTCAGGGTGTATATTTTTTTGGTAGAATGATCAGATTAGGTTGAATCGAGGGAAAACTATGTTCTTTATTTTGGATTGCGTTTATTTTAAATTGGAAGATTGTATCTTTACTAAATATTGTCAGCAGACATCTTATGTTAATGGATTCCATGTATCACTGGCTGTTGTGTAATACTTAGGACTCATATTTCAAAAACTATTCAGCTGCGTATCAATTTATTGAGATTATATAATTATCCATAGTATTTACTTAAGGCTAAATTACATTTGTGGTCTTTAATTAACTTCAGATACGTTTTAGTCCTTTATTCTTTTTTTTTCCCGACTTGGTCATTTATTTTAATTTAAGTGACAATTTGATATTTATGTTTTAAAATTTCAACAATGATATCCTTTTTTATCATACATAAAATTCAAAAAAAAATTCAATCAAAACTCATAAAATTAATTAATTCTTCAATATAATCAAAATTAATCAATAATCGTAAACGCAAATCTTCAAAATAAACTCAGAATATTTCATACTTTAATTTGATATTTATAGGAATAAGGACCAAGTCGGGAAAAAAAAAAGATAAAGGACATAAAAACGTTACTGAAATAAGTTAAAGGACCACAAAATGTAATTTAGCCTTTATTAATTATTCTTTGTTTCATGAATTTTTTTGAAAAAAAAAAAAAATCGGGTCGTTACAGTTATCTATTAGAGAAGCTCTATATAAAAGAGGGTATTATGAACAATTAATTTTTCACAAGAGCTATGTATTTTGCTTTAATCATGTTGAATCTATATCACATGTAAGTTTTGATTGTTCGAAAGTAATGAAAATTTGGATTAAAAATTTCAGTTGATTGAAATGGGAACGCACTCATAATTGAGAACTACTATTAGAGATACAATTATTTTTTATGTTAGCCAACTATGATCTATCATTCAAACAGGTGTAACCCTAGTTAGAGAAACCATCTCAACCTGAGATAGGGAATTCATCTGCACAATAAACAACCTAGGCAACAAAACAACACAACCTTCATTGGAGGACCTTGTTAAACAAATGGATGCCCGAAATTCCAATGTTAATAAAGAACCAATTCCATCATTCAGATTATTGGAGAACAATATTAGATAGTTGGCCACTCCATTTAATCAGCATGTAGACTCAAGGATCAAGCCAACTACCAGCCCAGTCAGTACTAATCCAAATGTTCCTAATGTTAGTGCAATTACCTTGAGGTCTGGAAAGTTGTAGAAATATCAAAGGTATCTGAAATGCTGTTGTGAAAAATAACAAAGTTGTTGAAGATACTTTTGGTACCTAAACCTATTGATGTTGATCCAGATATACCACTTTCTTTCCTTTAGAGGATAGTGAAGACTAAAATAAAATGGATGAGGCAGATAAGAACAAGGAGATCTGGGATACATTTAGGAAGATGGAAGTGACCATTCCCTCTTGAAGCACACACAAGAGGAAGTTAAAAGGTAATGAAAGGGTAACATGAGGCACAATGATTCAGCCCATACCCGACAAAAAACGCAAAGATCTAGAGACTTTTTCCATTCCCATGTACCATAAGCAATAAGTCAAATTTGAAAAATCCACGTTAGAGTTTAGAAGCTTATGCCTACATTTGTTTTATAACTATCTTTCTCTTGGACCTTTATAGAATACATGTGTAACCATTCAATTAGCGAACAAAACCAATGCTCACCATGCTGGACTGGTGGATGATGTACTTGTTCGAGTTAATGACTTGATATTTTCCGCATATTTTTACAATGTAGACATGGAGGGAGAAACTAAGTCCAGAAGGGGCACCTATCATCTTATTAGGCATACCGTTCTTAAAAAACTAATAAAACAAAAATTAATGTTCATAACTGGAACTCTATCCATGGAATTTGGTGATAGCATTGTAAAGTTTAACATATTTGATACTATGAAACACCCTTATGGGAATTGCTTGGTGATTTGGTTTGATGACACAAAATACTCAGTTGTGCTATGTGTGTCCTAAGATCGAAGTTGCATTGAAAGTTGATCCTTTTTCTAATATTTCTACTAACATAATTGATTTTGAAGACTTAGCTTGCCCACCAGTATTCTACCCTCCATTAAGCAGCCACCAACTCTAGAGCTTAATCACTTGAAATTTTGAAATATGCATATTTAGAGGATAATGGAGAGTTGTCTATGATAATTTCAGCCAAACTTGGAATATGAACAGGAAGAGAAGTTGCTGCTAATATTGAGAAAGCATAGAAAGGCAATTGGATAGACATTGGCTGATATCCTAGATTATTCCGTCCATGTGTATGCATAGGATACTACTGGAGAATAGGGAAAATTAGTTAGGTAGCCCCAAAAGCGGCTTTAAACCCCTTAATTTTAGATGTTGTATAAAAAGAAGTGACCAAACTCTTACAAGCTAGCATCATCTACCCCATCTCTGATAGTTAGTGGGTCAGTTCTGTGCAGGTATCCCTATTGAAAAGTGGAACTGACGGTGAGTTAAAAATAGAATAATGAACTTATGCCCACAAAATGCAAACAACTAGATTATATACATTGATATAGGAGACTGAACTAGCAAACCACAAATGATCATATTCCTTTACTGTTCATTGATAAAAAAAATTGCAACAGTTGGCTGGTAAGTGATATTATTTGTTTTTGATGGTTTTTCATCTATTTCAGGTTATTTTTCTTGATGTTCTCCTAGCACATTCCATCGGTGCATAATTAGTATTTTTGCTAATTTCATAGAAAATTGTATATAGTTTTTTTCATGGATGGTAGAGTTTTCATGATTGATAGAGGTTTTGCATAGATGCATTGAAAGAACCTTGCGCTTGAATTATGAAAAATGTATTTTATGGTTGAACAAGGCATAGTTTGGAAAATGTAATCTCCAAAAAAGGGGTCTTTCCTTGGTCATGTAGGTTTTTACAGATGTTTTTATCAAGGATTTCAGCATAGATAGCTCTTTTGTTGTACAAATTTGATGCAAAACGATGTCATTTTCACATTTGATGGACAAAATGCAAGATGATGTTTGATTGGTTAAAATGAACAGCGTTGACCTCTACTCCTATCTTCAGTACCCAGCATAACCCTCCCATTTAAAGTATGTGTGATGCATTCTAATTATGCAGTGGGCGTTGCCCTTGCACAAAAGGTCGACAAGGGTGCCTATCGTTTTATAGTACACTTCTAGGACTTTTAGATTCTACACAAGCTAATTATACTACCATTGAAAATGAACTTTTAGATATTGTGTTTGCTCTTGATAAGTTTAGATCATATTTGTTAGGTTCCAAAGAAGTTGTTTTTACTGACCATGCAACTTTTAAGTTCTTGCTAAAGAAACCAAATGCAAAAACCGAGATCGATCCGATGGGTGTTGCTGATTTGGAGATTAAAGATAAAAGTGGAGCTACAATAGGTTGGACTTGAACGCTAAATTATGTATCATTTGATAGATCATATAACCTTGGTATATCTCAGCCTTATTTGAAAGTGCAAACACGAGAGGGGGTGTAATTGTATTTGACTAAGTTGGATTCTTTTTGATAATTTATTTAAAACTGATTTTAGGTTTGGTGACTTACTTAGAATAAAAAGTAGTAGCAACTGAGTTACGTGATCAAAGGCAGAAGTAAAAACATGAATTGCAGAATTAAAGTGACACAATAATTTATCATGGTTTACCACCAACTTGGTAGCTATATTCAGTCCCTTACACACAAAGGTTTTTAATCCACTAATTCAAAAACTTGAATTATACAATACTTGACCTACAAGCCAATCTTCTCAAAATAACTTGTCATCTACAAATTTTTTTAGGAACAAAAACACCTTGTCTCTACAAGTCAAGTCTTGTCACAACAATCTAAAAACCAACAGATTGCTTGAGGAACACGAAAGCCATTATCGGAATGGGTTACAAGAGTTTGGAATAAATTGGTTTGCTTCTAATAGTTGATTGTAATAATGACTCTCACACTAGAAAACACATAGAAAATATTTTTTTTGAGCAAGTGTTTCTCTAGACCTTAACCTTATGAACTCTAATGACTTAGGAAATTTGTGTGTTTGTGAGTTCTCTTTTTATCTTTTTCAGCCTTGAGTATCTATTTATAGAAATAGGTTAGGGTTTCTCCTTTGTCCATAGCAAAATCTGAATCATATATTTGCAAATAATAAATGTATCTTCTTATGAGTGTTTCTTCTTGTAAACAATTCTTGATTATATCTTCTTGTAAATAATTCATATCTTCTGTAGATTATGACCAACTCTTCTTGTAAATAATTCATATCTTCTTGTAAATATGTCATATCTTCTTGTGATATAATCTTGATCAAATCTTCTTGTAAAAAATTCATATCTTATTGTAGGTGAGTCTTGATCAAATCTTCTTGTAAATAATTCATATCTTCTTGTGATAAAATATTTATCCAAATATTCTTGTAAATAATTTCATATCTTCTTGTTGATAACATATTGATCATATCTTTTTCAAATCTTGATTAAATCTTCTTTTTAACTTGGTCAAATATTTGCTTCAATTATAAATTTGAATCAATCTTATCTTAGATTGTTTTTCAAAACATGAAACTTCTTTCATACCTTGCTTGATTTGAGCTAGAATGGATTCAGATTGTTCTTGGATCTTGACAAATGTTAGATTTGGCTAAGTATTCTTTTCATACTTATTCTTTCACTTTCAATAGTTGACTTTCTATTAGAGAGCATTGACTCTCTTGTTGGAGTAAGAAGCTATGTTTCTTGAATAATGATAGTCAGAGGCAGAATTGCATGATTTAGAATTAGTGCATTGGGAAAATTACCTAGTTTTTAGAGTCATCCTTTAAGAAGCGTCTTTAGACTCAATCTTTAAACCAAACATCAGACCCAACATTAGAGACAATCTTATAACCTTCATAGACACCTTACTTTCAAAGGCATATGTTCAAAGGCAGACGCGTATACTTTGTATTCCTCTGATCTCATCCTCTGGTCACTTCATCTAAAGGTTTCCTCTGGTACCTTCCTCTATTTTTCTTCTTCCAATGTCTACATACTCAATGAAGCCATTAATCCAAATCTATTATTCTCATAAAAATAATTTTGTTAAACTCAAAACTATAAAGTGGAAAACCAAAATGGTTCTAAAATTATTATGGATGGAACATATTTTCCATTTTTTGTGTGTGTGATCTCACTCATGTTTGCTAGTTAAGTGATTCACACATTTTTCCAACTTTACTGGTTAAGAGAACTTTATATCTATAAGGATTATATCACTTATGATGCATTCTTTAGTTTATTTTTCCTCTTGTTTTCCTTGGCTATGATAATAAGCTATTCACGATTACCACATCCCTTGAAACTGGGATTAAATTTTGCATGAAATTGCAAGCCCTGTTTTTGGCTCGGAGTGCAAAATGTTAAGAGTGAGGGAATTTGATCAACGCATATGGGCACATGTTTTATGGGCTTTGTACAACGATATTTTAAAAGTTCTTTTCAGTCTAAGATTAGTTTTCTAATGTGTTTTTTAAACTTTGGTAAATAATCGAGTTTTAAATGTAATTATTTGCATATTTATCCTTGCTCGTCTTGCAGACTATAACTTGAGCTTTGGATATAAAATTTATGCATGCGAGCAGCGTTGAAATGTTAAGAGTCAAAATTACAACTTTTATGTTGGCACAAAAGCCTTATTCGGAAAAGTTCATACAATACATTGCCAATTAAAGTGAAGGTAAAATGAAGTTCTAAAACTCCTAATTAACACATAACAAAGTCAAGACATGATTAAGTTTAAGAGGAATCAATCATCTAACTCAAACTGAGGATTTTCCCTGAGCCCAATCGATTGGAAAATCGATTGGGGTGAAGGTTTTTTAATGAAAACAGAATCCTGGGCTGAATCAATCGATTTGGCAATCGATTGAGTGGGTACTGAGCCCCCAGGTTTTAAGCCAATCGATTTCCAAATCGATTTGGTCGAATATTGGATGAGTCCTGACTTAGGCCCAATCGATTGGGCAATTGATTTCGTAAATGATTTTCGAAAACTGATTAAAAATCGATTGGCTAATCGATTTTGTCCATTTGGATCCCTGACTTCCATCAAATCGATTGGGAAATCGATTTCCCTGATCATTTTCCAAAAATTCATGAATTAACCAAGTCATTCCTAATCAAGTTCACAAACTAACACTTAGCAATTCCTACCGATTACCACGGCAATTGGGATCTCGATAACCATCATACTTACACACAATAATCAATACATAACACTTAGCATTTTCAACGCAATTACCACGATAAATTAAATTCAAATCACTCAATCATACACTCAAATCAAATACGACTCGCGTGCCAAGCACCCTAATGCAATGCGTATATGCCAAAATGCATGACTCGGAATTCCAAACCAAAAGCCTCCTCGAAGGGCCGTAAATCATATTTGTACCGCTATCGCAGGCCAAAGTACCAAATTACCGAGGTGCCACCTATCACGGGTCAGCACGATTTACTAAAATGCGTAAATCATAAACGTAACCTATCACGGGTCAGTACAGTTTACCGAGGTCTCACCTATCACGGGTCAACACGATTTACTAAAAGAAAAAGCGTGAATCGTAAACGTTACCGCCTATCACAGACCAGTACTGTTTACCGAGGTGCCACCTTATCACGGGTCAGCACAATTCACTAAAAACGTAAATCGTAAATGTACCACCTATCACGGGTCAGTACAGTTTTACCAAGGTGTCACCTATCACGGGTCAACACGATTTACTAAAAACGTAAATCGTAAACGTACCACCTATCACGGGTCAGTACAGTTTACCAAGGTGTCACCTATCACGGGTCAACACAATTTACCAAAATGAAATGCATGAGCATACACAGACTCCATCCACAACAATCGTTAAGCAAATGCAGATATTAAAAGATTCCCCATTTTTAATACCCATTTAACTTAAACGACTTCCAAAACAACATTAAATAATAGTCATTAAGAGATTCCCCGTTCTTAATACCGATTTATCTTAATGATTTTCAAACGAACGTTAAGCAAACAGACATATTTTAAGAGATTCCCCATTCTTAATATACTTTTGACCTAAACGATTTTCACACAAAACATCAGTAAACGAGTCATTAAGAGATTCCCCATTCTTAATAATCATTACGAAACGATTTTCAAAAACGATAGTTAAGTAACCGAGACATTAAGAGATTCCCCATTCTCAACGGCCAGTTAACTTAAAACTTTTCCTCCAAATGCACATTAAGTAAACCGAGGTATTAAAAGATTCCCCATTTTTAATACTCGTTTAACTCTAATGGTTTTTTCAATTCCGCAGAAACAAACTCAACGTACCCTCACATTCAAGACCATAAATTCACAACTAACACACCAAATTAACAACCATCATATGGACACGCCAAATACAACGAAACAAATCAACGCAACTAACACCCAGATACAATTTCATTTTACTCGTAATCATACCACAATGACTTTCAAACTCATTTACCACGAACATTCATCAATATAAACAAAACCTAAACTCTAAGGTTTTACCCATAACGTATTAGTTTCGTTTTTCCCAAATCGATATATTTCACCCTAACAAATTCCTTCCCAACAACCACAGATAAGTCCCTAATGCAACTAGAAGTTTGGAAGGAGCCCTTACTCAACGTAGGCTTTAACGTGCGTTTCGGTACCAGCGAGTAATTCCGGTAAATCTCTCGCTCGCAACGCCGCTTCCAAATTAGTTCACTAGCACCGTAGCGTGGTGGTGAACAACTTTCCCTCTATCTCTTCGAGAAATGAGCTTGGGTCTAGAAGAAACGGAGGGGTTTGTGTTTGGATCTCAAAACCGTTTTTCTTCGTTTTCGAATCAAGAGAAGAGTGGAGTTGCGAAAACCTTGATCTAAACTCACTCAACCTTGGTTACTAGTTTTTGAAGAAAAGAAAGCGACGAAAATGAAAATGGGAGAAAGGAGGGAAAAGCTTCGCGGGTACAGAGAGGAAGAAGATGGAGTTTTTGAAATTTTCCTTCCTTTCTTTCTTTCCTTTGTTTTTCCTTTCTTCCTTTTCCTTCCTTCTTTTATATACTATTTCTTTTCCTTTTACTTCCTCTATGTTTTTCCTTTCTTTTTCCCTCCAAACAAACATATATAAATATAATAAATATAACTTAACAAATATCTCAAAATCTAGATATTTGTTAAATTACCGTTTCACCCACCCGAAACGCATTAATTCTCCATAAAGGATTCTTCGCAGTTAATTCAATTTATTTTATCGACGAGAAATTTTTAATTGGCATCAAAATAGTCTTTTGATTATAAAACACACCAAAATATTAATAACTTTGGCTTAAAAGCCTCCGGCCAAAATCAAAATACACCAAAAATAATAATTGGGTACTTTAAAATTATGGGTCTTACAGAATCAAATCTAGAAATTGAACAATCCCTTGAAAATTTGTGATAGGTCTGAAATCTGTAATAGTGGATTAGCCGTTCAAATAATGTGATTGTAAATGCATTTTCTTCAATTTGTGCAAACCAAAACTCAAAATCCCCTTTATTTTATATTGATTCTGAATTCAGTTAATATTGTTAGAATTTTCTTGCGAGAAGACATGTGTAGTTGTCGTGACGCTAGTTTTTATTACTCGTATGACCAGGTGCGGCAACGGATCAATATGTTGTGTTTTTGTTCTTGCTCATCCATCCATTGTTCCTATAATTATTCTATTTTTAATGGATGATGAGATCGATTTGTACAAGCATAAGATGAAAGATTGATTAGTCTGAATATATTCTGATAGGCCATTTCAAAATGCTGACGATAAATTGTCAACGTCCATACAATTTCTTTGTACTTACCACAACTGAATTTTCATAAACTTTTGAGTCTCATATTCTTTCCGCTCCAATGGACCAACCTTTTGAGAAGGAGAAATAATTGCTAGCTGATTATCCGATTCTTTCATGGCTTCTTGAAGTTTTATGCTGTTGTTTCAAATGCTCAAGTTACAATTGTATGAATTGTCAATTATGCCAAAAAGGGGAGATTGTTGGATTTTAATCCTTTGATTCCTAATTTTTGACATAATTAACAAATCAACAATGTTCAACATATATGATAAATCTAATATTGAATGAGCAAGATTTCAGGAACAACAATCAATCCTACACACTTGGAACAGGTTGCTTGGAACACAGAAAATCAACAAAAGTTGATTTTTTACTGAAGCAAATCGATTGGGAAATGATTTCATAACAAGGGTGTAAGGAAACACAACTGTTTGTGTTGGTATAATCGATGGGCAATCGACTGACTAAAATTAGAAATGAAAATTTCACAAGTCAGTAGCACCCCAATTTTGAGGGTAATGATTGGCAAATCGATTATACATTTCACAAAGTAAACCTGATTGAAATAAATTGATTGGGAAATCATTGGACAAGTCACAGTGATACCCCAGTTTTAAGGGTAATCGATTGGCAATCGATTGCTTAAATATCACTTGCAAAATAAATTTTTCCTGTGACATACAAATCGATTGACAATCTATTGTGTAAAATTTCAATCAAGTTAAAATTGGTTGCAATCGATTGGAAATCGATTGAACTAAACCCCAGGTAAGAACGTTTTCAGACAAATACATACAAATCGATTGGCACGCCGATTAACATCAAAATAGCTGAGTCACTGACTTAAACATAATCGATTGGCAAATCGATTGACAAACCTTTTTGAAAACCCAATGAACTCTGAGCTTGTGACCAAATCGATTCTGAGTATTTGTTAATCGATTATGAAGACTTAATAAATCGATTACGAAATCGATTGATATGTGTTTTCAGTTTGAACATAACATCTGCAATCGATTACGAAATCGATGTATATCAGTCTTAACATAATCACTAAAAAATGTTGTTAAAGAATCGATGGTAAATCAATTGGCTTATATAGTTTCAAGATTCAAGAAAAACAAGACACACGATAATCGATTGGCAAATCGATTAGACTGGTTTTTATCACTTTACAAATCGATTGGTAATCGATGATTAATATGGTTTTCAGAACTTATATAAACTGTCTTCAATCATTCTTTCAATAATAATGATAACAATCTGAAATACTTTTTTGAATATTCTTGATATACAAAAATAAACACTTGGTTAATACACTGAGATTACTTTCAGATCACATCAAAAGAGATATCAACAATCAAAAAGATACCTGGAAAAGTGATCTTGAAAGACAAGGTTCTCATAAACCAATCTTTGAATATCCAGGATTTGTGAGAAGCCATATTGACGCAATGATGAAGACTACTTTTTTTGTTCTTCTTAATTATGTTGTAATAATTTTCTTTGAAACAAAAACGAAAGCGAGAAAAGCCAGCTAGAAAACTGGTGGCTACTTTCTTGGGTGAGAGTGCTCAACTCAAGAAAGAGTCGTACTTTGATTCTGTGTTAGATGCTGAGTATCTACAAGGATTCAGAGGGTGAATCATAGGAAAGAGATCATTTAAGATAGATAGGTTTCGGAGGAAACTGGACAATCTGTAATTGATTCTTCTATTGAGACATAAAATCTGAAATCCGTTGGATTTTCAGGATGGATGTAGGTTGTCAAGTTGACAACTGAAAACAGTATAAATTCTTGGTGCAATCTTCTCTAACCCTTAACTCCTTTAATTTTCTATCTTGATATATCTGTATATGTGATTAATATTAGATGCATGTTAAACATATCTGTGATAAGTAATATTGTTTAATCTGATAATTTGACTGTATGCATCTTGATAATTCATATCATTTAATAAAACTTGCTAATCTTGTATGCCACAATTTAAATTCCGCTGTGTTTATGAAAATTGATTTAATTTCTTAAAGAACTGATACATTATGATAATCCGATATATACGAGGTCGTACCCAACCAACATCATGTGCATCCAATATGTGTGTTTGTGTCATTCGATAACTTTTAGATCATTTTCTCCTCCCTAGGCTTATGCTTGTCCAATTAGGGTTTTTAACCAATTTTGTGCATCCAATAGGTTTGTTTGTGTCACTGGATGAACATTTAGGTCATTCTCGTCCTCCCTATGTCTTATTCTTTTGTCCATTAGGGTTTTCTTTATCAATCTTGTGCATCCAATTAATGTGTTTGTGTCATTGATTGAACATTATGTCCATTTTTCTTCCTCCATAAGCCTTATATTAGGGATTTTCATCTTTGTGTATCCAATAGTTGTGTTAATGTCATACGGATGACAATTTAGGTCAATTTCGTCCTCGCCAAGGCTTATTCCAATAGGTTTTTTAATCAATCTTGTGCATCCAATAGGTGTGTTTGTGTCATTGGATGAACATTTTAAGGTCATTTTCGTCCTCCATAGGCATTATTCTTGTCCAATTATGGGTTTTTAATCAATCTTGTTCATCCAATAGTTTTTGTGTCAATTGGATTAACATATTAGGTCACTTTTCGTCATCTTTTTCTTGTCCGAATAAGGTTTTTAATTTTGTGCATTCCAATAGGTTGTTTGTGTCATTGATGAACATTTAAGGTACATTTTCGTCCTACCCTAGGCTTCTTTTGTTCCAATTAGTAGTTTTTAATAATCTTGTGCATCCCATAAGTCATTTGTGTCAAATTGGATGACATTTAGATCATTTCGTCCTCAGGTCATTTCGTCATCCATAGCCTTATATTTGTCCAATTAGGGTTTTTTACCAATCCTTGATGCATCCAATACGGTTTGTTTGTGTCATTGATGAACATTTAGGTCATTTTCGTCCTCCTAGGGCTTTATTTCTTTCCCATTAAGGTTAACCAATCTTGGTGCATCCTGTAAATTCATTTGTGTAATTGATGAACAATAGGTCATTTCGTCCTTCCTAGGTTTATTCTTGTCCCAATTATAGGGTTCTATAACTAATTCTTCGCATCAATAAGTTCCATTTGTGTCATTGGATGAACATTTAGGTCATTTTTCATTCTCCCTAGGCATATTCTGAATTAGGTTTTTAATCAATCTTGTGTCCAATAAGTGTGTTTGTGTATTGGATGTACATTTAGGTCATTTGTCATCCTATAGGCTTATTCCATCCATTAGGGTTTTTTAACAATCTTGTGCACCAATAAGTTGTGCTTTGTGTAATTGGACGAACATTTAGGTCATTTTCGTCCTCCCTAGGCTTATTCTTGTCAATTAGGGTTTTTAACCAATCTTGTGCATCCAACTAGTGTGTTTGTGTCATTGGATGAAAATTTAGGTCATTTTCGGTCCTCCCTAGGCTTATTCTTGTCCAATTAGGGTTTTTACAAATCTTGTGATATCCAATAGGTTCATTTGTGATTGCCATGAACAATTAGGTCATTTTCGTCCTCCGTATTATTCTTGTCATTTTGGGTTTTTGTAACCAATCTTGTGCAATCCAATAAGTTCATTGTTTCATTGGATGAACATTTAGGTCATTTTCGTCCTCCCTAGGCTTATTCTTGTCCAATTAGGGTTTTTAACCAATCTTGTGCATCCAATAGGTTCTTTTGTGTCATTGGATGAACATTTAGGTCATTTTCGTTCTCCCTAGGCTTATTCTAGTCCAATAAATGTTTTAACCAATCTTGTGCATCCAATAGGTGTGTTTGTGTCATTGGATGAACATTTAGGTCATTTCGTCCTCTATGCTTATTCTTGTCCAATTAGGGTTTTCAACCAATCTTGTGCATTATAAGTTCATTGTGTCATTGGATGAACATTTAGGTCATTTTCGTCCCTCCTAGCTTATTTTGTCCAATTAGGGTTATTTAAACAAATCTTTGGTGCATCCAATAGGTTGTTTGTGTAATTGGATGAACATTTAGGTCATATTTTCGTCCTCCCTAGGCTTATTCTTGTCCAATTAGGGTTTTTAATCAATCTTGTGCCATCCAATAATATTTGTGTCATTGGATGAACATTTAGGTCATTTTCGTCATCCCTAGGCTTATTCTTGTCCAATTAGGGTTTTTAACCAATCTTGTGCATCCAATAGGTTCTTTGTGTCATTGGATGAACATTTAGATCATTGAGCCTCCTTCTAGGCTGTATTCTTGTTCCAATAGGTTCCATTTTTCTAACCAATTCTTGTAGGCATCTTTGTTGGACCCAATAGGTTCATTTGTGTCATTGGATGAACATTTAGGTCATTTTCGTCCTCCCTAGGCTTATTCTTGTCCAAATTAGGGTTTTAACCAATCTTGTGCATCCAATAGTTCATTTGTGTCATTGGATGAACATTTAGGTCATTTTCGTCCTCCCTAGGCTTATTCTTGTCCAATTAGGTTTTTAACCAATCTTGTGCATCAATAGGTTCATTTGTGTCATTGGATGAACATTTAGGTCATATTTCGTCCTCCCTAGGCTTATTCTTCTTGTCCAATTAGGGTTTTTAAACCAGTTAATCTTGTGCATCCAATAGGTGTGTTTGTGTCATTGGATAACATTAGGTCATTTTCGTCCTCCCTATGTTTATTCTTGTCCAATTAGGGTTTTTAACCAATCTTGTGCATCCAATAAGTTGTGTGTTTGTGTCATTGGATGAACATTTAGGTCATTTTCGTCTCCCTAGGCTTATTCTTGTCCATTTAGGGTTTTTAACCAATCTTGTGCATCCAATAGTGTGTTTGTGTCATTGGATGAACATTTAGGTCATTTTCGTCCTCCCTAGGCTCATTCTTGTCCAATTAGGGTTTTTAACAAATCTTGTGCATCCAATAAGTTCATTTGTGTCATTGGATGAACATTTAGGTCATTTTCGTCCTCCCTAGGCTTATTCTTGTCCAATTAGGGTTTTTTAATCAATCTTGTGCATCCAATAAGTGTGTTTGTGTCATTGGATGAACATTAGATCATTTTCGTCCTCCGTAGGCTTATTCTTGTCCAATTAGGGTTTTTAACCAATCTTGTGCATCCAATAAGTTCATTTGTGTCATTGGATGAACATTTAGGTCCATTTTCGTCCTCCCTAGGCTTATTCTTGTCCAATTAGGGTTTTTAACCAATCTTGTGCACCAATAAGTGTGCGTTTTGTGTCATTGGATGAAAATTTAGGTCATTTTCGTCTTCCTTCCTTGGCTCATTATTGTCCAATTAGGGTTTTAACCAATCTTGTGCATCCAATAGGTTGTTTGTGTCAATTGATGTACATTTAGGTCATTTTCGTCCTTCCTAGGCTTATTCTTGTCCAATTAGGGTTTGTAACCAATCTTGTGCATCCAATAGTTCATTTGTGTCATTGGATGAAACATTTAGGTCATTTTCGTCCTCCCTAGGCTTATTCTTGTCCAAATTAGGTTTTTAACCAATCTTGTGCATCCAATAAGGTGTTTGTGTCATTGGATGACCATTTAGGTCATTTTCGTCCTTCCTAGGCTCATTCTTGTCCAATAGGTTTTTTGTGCATCCAAAAAGTTCATTTGTGTCATTGGATGAACATTTAGGTCATTTTCGTCCTTCCCTTGGCTTATTCTTGTCCCAATTAGGGTTTTTAACCAATCTTGTGCATCCAATAAGTTTCATTTGTGTCATTGGATGAACATTTAGGTCATTTTCGTCCTCCCTTGGCTTATTCTTGTCCAATTAGGGTTAATAACCAATCTTGTGCATCCAATAGGTGTCATTTGTGTCATTGGATGAACATTTAGGTCATTTTCGTCCTTCCTAGGCTAATTCTTGTCCAATTAGGGTTTTGTAACCAATCTTGTGCATCCAATAGTTCATTTGTGTCAATTTGTGTCATTGGATGAACATCTAGGTCATTGTTCATCGTCCTCCTAGGTCATTTTCGCTTATTCTTGTCCAATTAGGGTTTTTAACCAATCTTGTGCATCCAATAAGTGTGTTTGTGTCATTGGATGAACATTTAGGTCATTTTCGTCCTCCCTTGTCTTATTCTTGTCCAATTAGGGTTTTAACCAATCTTGTGCATCCATAGGTGTGTTTGTGTCATTGGATGAACATTTAGGTCATTTTCGTCCTTCCTAGGCTTATTCTTGTCCAATTAGGGTTTTTAACCAATCTTGTGCATCCAATAAGTTCATTTGTGTCATTGGATGAACATTTAGGTCATTTTCGTTTCCTAGGCTTATTCTTGTCAATTAGTGGTTTTTAACAAATCTTGTGCATCCAATAGTGTGTGTTTGTGTCATTGGATGAACATTTAGGTCATTTCGTCCTTCCTTGGCTATTCTTGTCAATTAGTATTTTTAACCAATCTTGTGCATCCAATTAGTTCATTTGGTCATTTTTGAACATTTTAGTCATTTTCGTCCTCCCTAGGCTTATGCTTGTCCAATTAGGGTTTTTAACAAATCTTGTGCATCCAATAGGTGTGTTTGTGTCATTGGATGAACATCTAGGTCATTTTCGTCCTCCTAGGCTTATTCTTGTCCAATTAAAGTTTTTTAACCAATCTTGTGCATCCATATAGGTCATTTGTGTCATTGGATGAACATTTAGGTCATTTTCGTCCTCCCTAGGCTTATTCTTGTCCAATTAGGGTTTTTAACCAATCTTGTGCATCCAATAGGTGTGTTTGTGTCATTGGATGAACATTTAGGTCATTTTCGTCCTCCCTAGGCTTATTCTTGTCCAATTAGGGTTTTTAACCAATCTTGTGCATCCAAATAAGTTCATTTGTGTCATTGGATGAACATTTAGGTCATTTTCGTCCTCCCTAGGCTTATTCTTGTCCAATTAGGGTTTTAACCAATCTTGTGCATCCAATAAGTGTGTTTGTGTCATTGGGATGAACATCTAGGTCATTTTCGTCCTTCCTTGGCTCATTCTTGTCCAATTAGTTTTTAACCAATCTTGTGCATCCAATGAGTTTCGATTTGTGTCATTGGATGAACATTTAGGTCATTTTCGTCCTCCCTAGGCTTATTCTTGTCCAATTAGGGTTTTTAACCAATCTTGTGCAACCAATAGTGTGTTTGTGTTCATTGGATGAACATTTAGGTCATTTTCGTCCTTCCCTGTCTTATTCTTGTCCAATTAGGGTTTGTAACCAATCTTGTGCATCCAATAGGTGTCATTGTGTCATTGGATGAACATTTAGGTCATTTTCGTCCTCCCTTGGCTTATTCTTGTCCAATTAGGGTTTTTAACCAATCTTGTGCATCCAATTAGGTCATTTGTGTCATTGGATGAACATTTAGGTCATTTTTTCGTCCTTCCCTTGGCTTTATTCTTGTCCAATTAGGGTTTTTAACAAAATCTTGTGCATCCAATAGGTTCATTTGTGTCATTGGATGAACATTTAGGTCATTTCGTCCTCCCTTGGCTCATTCTTGTCCAATTAGGTTTTTTAACCAATCTTGTGCATCCAATAAGTTCATTTGTGTCATTGGATGAACATTTTAGGTCATTTTCGTCCTCCCTGGCTTATTCTTGTCCAATTAGGTTTTTAACAAATCTTGTGCATCCAATAGGTGTGTTTGTGTCATTGGATGAACATTTAGGTCATTTCGTCCTTCCTTGGCTTATTCTTGTCCAATTAGGGTTTTTAACCAATCTTGTGCATCCAATAAGTTCATTTGTGTCATTGGATGAACATTTAGGTCATTTTCGTCCTCCCTAGGCTTATTCTTGTCCAATTAGGGTTTTTAACCAATCTTGTGCATCCAATAAGTGTGTTTGTGTCATTGGATGAACATTTAGGTCATTTTCGTCCTTCCTAGGCTCATTCTTGTCCAATTAGGGTTTTTTAACCAATCTTGTGCATCCAATAAGTTCATTTGTGTCATTGGATGAACATTTAGGTCATTTTCGTCCTCCCTAGGCTTATTCTTGTCCAATTAGGGTTTTTAACCAATCTTGTGCATCCAATAGGTGTGTTTGTGTCATTGGATGAACATTTAGGTCATTTTCGTCCTTCCTAGGCTTATTCTTGTCCAATTAGGGTTTTAACCAATCTTGTGCATCCAATAAGTTCATTTGTGTCATTGGATGAAACATTTAGGTCATTTTCGTCCTCCCTAGGCTCATTCTTGTCCAATTAGGGTTTTTAACCAATCTTGTGCATCCAATAGTTGTCATTTGTGTCATTGGATGAACATTTAGGTCATTTTCGTCCTCCCTTGGTTATTCTTGTCCAATTAGGGTTTTAACCAATCTTGTGCATCCAATAGGTGTGTTTGTGTCATTGGATGAACATTTAGGTCATTTTCGTCCTCCCTTGGCTTATTCTTGTCCAATTAGGGTTTTTAACCAATCTTGTGCATCCAATATGCACATCCTAGTTCATTTGTGTCATTGGATGAACATTTAGGTCATTTTCGTCCTTCCTTGGCTTATTCTTGTCCAATTAGGGTTTTTACCAATCTTGTGCATCCAATAAGTTCATTTGTGTCATTGGATGAACATCTAGGTCATTTTCGTCCTTCCTTGGCTCATTCTTGTCCAATTAGGGTTTTTAACCAATCTTGTGCATCCAATAAGGTTCATTTGTGTCATTGGATGAACATTTAGGTCATTTTCGTCCTTCCTAGGCTTATTCTTGTCCAATTAGGGTTTTTAACCAATCTTGTGCATCCAATAGGTGTGTTTGTGTCATTGGATGAACATTTAGGTCATTTTCGTCCTCCCTTAGGGCTTATTCTTGTCCAATTAGGGTGTTTTTAACCAATCTTGTGCATCCAATAGGTGTGTTTGTGTCATTGGATGAACATTTAGGTCATTTTCGTCCTTCCTAGGCTCATTCTTGTCCAATTAGGGTTTGTAACCAATCTTGTGCATCCAATAAGTTCATTTGTGTCATTGGATGAACATTTAGGTCATTTTCGTCCTCCCTAGGCTTATTCTTGTCCAATTAGGGTTTTTAACCAATCTTGTGCATCCAATAGGTGTGTTTGTGTCATGGATGAACATTTAGGTCATTTTCGTCCTTCCCTTGGCTCATTCTTGTCCAATTAGGGTTTTTAACCAATCTTGTGCATCCAATAAGTTCATTTGTGTCATTGGATGAACATTTAGGTCATTTTCGTCCTCCCTAGGCTTATTCTTGTCCAATTAGGGTTTTAACAAATCTTGTGCATCCAATAGGTGTGTTTGTGTCATTGGATGAACATCTAGGTCATTTTCGTCCTTCCTTGGCTCATTCTTGTCCAATTAGGATTTGTTAACCAATCTTGTGCATCCAATAAGTTCATTTGTGTCATTGGATGAACATTTAGGTCATTTTCGTCCTCCCTAGGCTTATTCTTGTCCAATTAGGGTTTTTAACAAATCTTGTGCATCCAATAAGTGTCATTTGTGTCATTGGATGAACATTTAGGTCATTTTCGTCTTCCCTGGCTCATTCTTGTCCAATTAGGTTTTTAACCAATCTTGTGCATCCAATAAGTTCATTTGTGTCATTGGATGAACATTTAGGTCATTTTCGTCCTTCCTTGGCTTATTCTTGTCCAATTAGGGTTTTTAACCAATCTTGTGCATCCAATAAGTTCATTTGTGTCATTGGATGAACATTTAGGTCATTTTCGTCCTCCCTAGGCTTATTCTAGTCCAATTAGGGTTTTTAACAAATCTTGTGCATCCAATAGGTGTGTTTGTGTCATTGGATGAACATTTAGGGCATTTTCGTCTTCCCTTGGCTTATTCTTGCCCAATTAGGGTTTTTAACCAATCTTGTGCAACCAATAGGTGTGTTTGTGTCATTGGATGAACATTTAGGTCATTTTCGTCCTTCCTTGGCTCATTCTTGTCCAATTAGGGTTTGTAACTAATCTTGTGCATCCAATAAGTTCATTTGTGTCATTGGATGAACATTCAATTTTCGTCCTTCCTTGGCTCATTCTTTGTCCAATTAGGGTTTTTGTACACAATCTTGTGCACCAATAAGTTCATTTGTGTCATTGGATGAAAATTAGGTCATTTTCATCCTCCCTAGGTTTATTCTGTCCAATTAGGGTTTTAACCAATCTTGTGCATTCAATAGGTGTGTTTGTGTCATGGATGAAACATTTAGGTGCATTTTCGTCTTCCTTGGCTTATTCTTGCCAATTAGGGTTTTAACCATCTTGTGCCACAATAGGTGTGTTTGTGTCATTGGATGAAATTTAGTCTTATTTTCGTCCTCCTTGTCTATTCTTGTCCAATTAGGGTTTGTAACAAATCTTGTGCATCCAATAGTTCTTTGTGTCATTGGATGAACATTTAGGCTATTTTCGTCCTTCCCTTGGCTTATTCTTGCCCAATTAGGGTTTTAACCAATTTGTTGCATCCATAGGTGTGTTTGGTCATTGGATGAACATTAGGTCATTTTCGTCCTCCCTTGGCTATTCTTGTCCAATTAGGTTTTTAACAATCTTGTGCATCCAATAGTGTTTCTTTGTGTCTTGGATGAACATTTAGGTATTTTTCTCTCCCTAGGTTTTATTCTTCCAATTAGGGTTTTTAACCAACTTGTGCACCAATAGGTGTGTTTGTGTCATTGGATGAACATCAGGTCATTTTCGTCCTCCTTGGCTCATTCTTGTCCAATTAGGGTTTGTAACAATCTTGTGCATCCAATAAGTTCATTTGTGTCATTGGATGAATTTTAGGTCATTTTCGTCCCCTAGGTTATTCTTGTCCAATTAGGGTTTTTAACAAATCTTGTGCATCCATAAGGTGTGTTGTGTCATTGGATGAACATCTAGGTCATTTCGTCCTTCCTTGGCTCATTCTTGTCCATTAGGGTTTTTAACCAATCTTGTGCATCCAATAAGTTCATTTGTTCATTGGATGAACATTTAGGTCATTTTCGTCTCCCTAGGCTTATCTTGTCCAATTAGGGTTTTTAACAATCTTGTGCATCCAATAGGTGTGTTTTGTCATTGGTGAACATCTAGGTCATTTTCGTCCTTCCTTGCTCATTCTTGTCCAATTAGGTTTTTAACCAATCTTGTGCATCCAATAAGTTCATTTTGTGTCTTGGAATGAACATTTAGGTCATTTTCATCCTCCTAGGTTATTCTGTCCAATTAGGGTTTTTAACAATCTTGTGCATCCAATAGGTTGTGTCTTGTGTCATTGGATGAACATTTAGTCATTTTCGTCTTCCTTGGCTTATTCTTGCCCAATTAGGGTTTTTAACCATCTTGTGCACCAATAGGTTGTTTGTGTCATTGGATGACATTTAGGTCATTTTCGTCCTCCTTGTCTCATTCTTGTCCAATTAGGGTTTTAACAATCTTGTCATCCAATAGTTCTTTTGTCATTGGATGAACATTTTAGGCATTTTCGTCTTCCTTGCTTATTCTTGCCCAATTAGGGTTTAACCAATCTTGTGCATCCAATAGGTGTGTTTGTGTCATTGGATGAACATTTAGGTCATTTTCGTCCTCCTTTGGCTATTCTTGTCCAATTAGGGTTTGTAACAATCTTGTGCATCCAATAGTTCATTTGTGTCATTGGATGAACTTTAGGTCATTTTCGTCCTCCTAGGTTATTCTTGTCCAATTAGGGTTTTTAACAAACTTGTGCACCAATAGAGTGTTTGTGTCATTGGATGAAATTTAGGTCATTTTCGTCCTCTTGGCTATTCTTGTCCATTAGGGTTTTAAACTATCTGTGCATCCAATAGTTCATTGTGTCATTGGATGAACATTTAGGCATTTTCGTTCCCTAGGTTTATTCTTGTCCAATTAGGGTTTTTACAAATCTTGTGCATCCAATAGGTGTGTTTTGTGTCATTGGATGAACATTAGGTCATTTTCGTCCTTCCTTGGCTCATTCTTGTCCAATTAGGGTTTGTAACAATCTTGTGCATCCAATAAGTTCATTTGTGTCATTGGATGAACATTTAGGTCATTTTCGTCCTCCCTAGGCTTATCTTGTCCAATTAGGGTTTTAACAAATTTGTCATCAATAGGTGTGTTTGGTCATTGGATGAACATCTAGGTCATTTTCGTCCTTCCTTGGCTCATTCTTGTCCAATTAGTTTTTAACCAATCTTGTGCATCAATAAGTTCATTTGTGTCATTGGATGAACATTTAGGTCATTTTCCATCTCCTAGGTTTTTCTGTCCAATTAGGGTTTTTAACCAATCTTGTGCATCCAATAGTTGTGTTTGTGTCATTGGATGAACATTTAGGCATTTTTCGTCCTTCCCTTGGCTTCATTCTTGCCCAATTAGGGTTTGTAACAATCTTGTGCACCATAGTTTTTGTGTCATTGGATGAACATTTAGGTCATTTTCGCTCCCCTAGGCTTATCTTGTCCATTAGGGTTTTTAACAAATCTTGTGCATCCAATAGGTGTGTTTGTGTCATTGGATGAACATCTAGGTCATTTTCGTCCTTCCTGGCTCATTCTTGTCCAATATAGGTTTTAACCAATCTTGTGCATCCAATGATTCTTTGTGTCATTGGATGAACATTTAGGTCATTTTTCGTCCTCCCTAGGCTTATCTGTCAATTAGGGTTTTTAACAATCTTGTGCATCCAATAGGTGTGTTGGTCATTGGATGAACATCAGGTCATTTTCGTCTCTCCTTGGCTCATTCTTGTCCAATTAGGGTTTTAACCAATCTTGTGCATCCAATAGAGTTCATTTGTGTCATTGGATGAAAATTTGGGTCATTTTCTCCCCCTAGGTTTATTCTGTCCATTAGGGTTTTTAACCAATCTTGTGCTCCAATAGGTTTTTGTGTCATTGGATGAACATTTAGGTCATTTCGTCCTCCCTAGGCTTATTCTTGTCCATTAGGTTTTAACAATCTTGTGCATCCAATAGAGTGTGTTTGTGTCATTGGATGAACATCTAGGTCATTTTCGTCCTCCTTGGCTATTCTTGTCCAATTAGGTTTTAACCAATCTTGTGCATCCAATGAGTTCATTTGTGTCATTGGATGAACATTTAGGTCATTTTCTCCTCCCTGGCTTATTCTGTCCAATAGGGTTTTAACAATCTTGTGCATCCAATAGTGTTTTGTGTCATTGGATGAAATTAGGTCATTTTCGTCCTTCCTTGGCATTCTGTCCAATTAGGGTTTTTAACCAATCTTGTGCATCCAAGAAGTTCATTTGTGTCATTGGATGAACATTTAGGTCATTTTCGTCCCCCTAGGCTTATTTGTCCAATTAGGGTTTTAACAAATCTTTGCATCCAATAGTGTGTTTGTGTCATTGGATGAACATCTAGGTCATTTTCGTTCTTCCTTGGCTCATTCTTGTCCAATTAGGTTTAACCAATCTTGTGCATCCAATAGTTATTTGTGTCATTGGATGAACATTTAGGTCATTTTCGTCCTCCTGGCTTATTTTGTCCAATTAGGTTTTTAACCAATCTTGTGCATCCAATAGTGTGTTTTGGTCATTGGATGAACATAGGTCATTTTCTCTTCCTTTGGCTCTATCTTGTCCAATTAGGGTTTTTAACCAATCTTGTGCATCCATAGTTCATTTGTGTCATTGGATGAAATTTAGGTCATTTTTCCTCCCTAGTTTTATTGTCCAATTAGGGTTTTAACCAATCTTGTGCATCCAATAGGTGTGTTTGGTCATTGCATGAACATCAGGTCATTTTCGTCTTCCTTGGCTCATTCTTGTCCAATTAGGATTTTTAACCAATCTTGTGCATCCAATAATTCATTTGTGTCATTGGATGAAACATTTAGGTCATTTTCTCCTCCCTAGGTTATTCTGTCCAATTAGGGTTTTTAACCAATCTTGTGCATCAATAGTGTGTTTGTGTCATTGGATGAACATTTAGGTCATTTTCGTCCTCCCTGGCTTATTCTTGTCCAATTAGGTTTTTAACCAATCTTGTGCATAGTAGTTCATTTGTTGCATTGGATGACATTTAGTCATTTTCGTCCTCCAGGTTTATTCTTGTCCAATTAGGTTAACAATTCTTGTGCATCCAATAGGTGTTTTGTGTCATTGGATGAACATTTAGGTCATTTTCGTCCATCTGGCTCATTCTTGTCCAATTAGGGTTTGTAACAATCTTGTGCATCCAATAGTTCATTGTGTCATTGGATGAACATTTAGGTCATTTTCGTCCTCCTAGGCTTATTCTTGTCCAATTAGGGTTTTTAACCAATCTTGTGCATCCAATAGGTGTGTTTGTGTCATTGGATGAACATTTAGTCATTTTCGCCTCTTGGCTCATTCTTGTCCAATTAGGGTTTAACAATCTTGTGCATCCAATAAGTTCATTTGTGTCATTGGATGAACATTTAGGTCATTTTCGTCCTCCTAGGTTTATTTTGTCCAATTAGTTTTTACAAATCTTGCATCCAATAGGTGTTTGTCATTGGATGAACATTAGGTCATTTTCGTCCTTCCTTGGCTCATTCTTGTCCAATTAGGTTTTAAACCAATCTTGTGCATCCAATAGTTCATTTGTGTCATTGGATGAAAATTTAGGTCATTTTCGTCCTCCTAGGTTATTCTGTCCAATTAGGGTTTTTAACCAATCTTGTGCATCCAAATAGTGTGTTTGTGTCATTGGATGAACATTTAGGTCATTTTCGTCCTCCCTGGCTTATTCTTGTCCAATTGAGTTTTTAACCAATCTTGTGCATCCAATAGTTCTTTGTGTTCATTGGATGAACATTTAGGTCATTTTCGTCCTCCTGGTTATTCTTGTCCAATTAGGTTTTTAACAATCTTGTGCATCCAATAGTATTTGTGTCATTGGATGAAATTTAGGTCATTTTTCTCTCCTATGTTATTCTTGTCCAATTAGGTTTTTAACCAATCTTGTGCATCCAATAGTTGTGTTTGTGTCATTGGATGAACATTTAGGCATTTTCGTCCTTCCCTTGGCTTATTCTTGCCAATTAGGTTTTAACAAATCTTGTGCATCCAATAGGTGTTTTTTGTGTCATTGGATGAACATTTAGGTCATTTTCGTCCTTCCTGGCTCATTCTTGTCCAATTAGGTTTGTAACAATCTTGTGCATCCAATAGTTCATTGTGTCATTGGATGAACATTTAGGTCATTTTCGTCCTCCCTAGTTTATTCTTGTCCAATTAGGGTTTTTAACCAAATCTTGTGCATCCAATAGGTGTGTTTGTGTCATTGGATGAACTTAGGTCATTTTCGTCCTTCCTTGGCTCATTCTTGTCCAATTAGGTTTTAACAAATCTTGTGCATCCAATAGTTCATTTGTGTCATTGGATGAACATTTAGGTCATTTTCGTCCTCCTGGCTTATCTTGTCCAATTAGGGTTTTTAACAAATCTTGTGCATCCAATAGGTGTGTTTTGTGTCATTGGATGAACATTTAGGTCATTTTCGTCTTCCTTGGCTCATTTTGTCCAATTAGGGTTTTAACCAATCTTGTGCATCCAATGAGTTCATTTGTGTCATTGGTGAACATTTAGGTCATTTCGTCCTCCCTAGGCTTATCTTGTCCAATTAGGGTTTTTAACAAATCTTGTGCATCCATAGGTGTGTTTGGTCATTGGATGAACATCTAGGTCATTTTCGTCCTTCCTTGGCTCATTCTTGTCCAATTAGGATTTTTTAACAATCTTGTGCATCCAATAAGTTATTTGTGTCATTGGATGAACATTTAGGTCATTTTCTCCTCCCTAGGTTTATTCTGTCCAATTAGGGTTTTTAACCAATCTTGTGCATCCAATAGGTGTGTTTGTGTCATTGGATGACATTTAGGTCATTTTCGTCCTCCTGGCTTATTCTTGTCCATTAGGTTTTTAACAAATCTTGTGCATCCAATAAGTTCATTTTGTTCATTGGATGAACATTTAGGTCATTTTCGTCCTCCTAGGTTATTCTTGTCCAATTAGGGTTTTTAACAAATCTTGTGCATCCAATAGTGTGTTTGTGTCATTGGATAACATTTAGGTCATTTTCGTCCTCCTGGCATTCTTGTTCCAATTAGGGTTTTAACCAATCTTGTGCATCCAATAAGTTCTTGTGTCATTGGATGAACATTTAGGTCATTTTCTCCTCCCTAGGTTATTCTGTCCAATTAGGTTTTTAACCAATCTTGTGCATCCAATAGGTGTTTTGTGTCATTGGATGAACATTTTAGGTCATTTTCGTCCTCCCTAGGCTTATTCTTGTCCATTAGGTTTTTAACCAAATCTTGTGCATCCAATAGTTATTTGTGTCATTGGATGAACATTTAGGTCATTTTCGTCCTCCCTAGGTTTATTCTTGTCCAATTAGGGTTTTTAACAAATCTTGTGCATCCAATAGGTGTGTTTGTGTCATTGGATGAACATTTAGGTCATTTTCGTCCTCCTTGGCTCATTCTTGTCCAATTAGGTTTTAACAATTTTGTGCATCCAATAGTGTTTTGTGTCATTGGATGAACATTTAGGTCATTTTCTCCTCCTGTTTATTCTGTCCAATTAGGTTTTTAACCAATCTTGTGCATCCAATAGTTTTTGTCATTGGATGAACATTTAGGTCATTTTTCGTCCTCCTAGCTTATTCATTGTCCATTAGGTTTTTTAACAATCTTGTGCATCCATAAGTGTCATTTGTTTCATTGGATGAAACATTAGGTCATTTTCGTCCTCCTGGTTATTCTTGTCCAATTAGGTTTTTAACAATCTTGTGCATCCAATAGGTTTTTGTGTCATTGGATGAACATTTAGGTCATTTTCGTCCTCCTTGGCCATTCTTGTCCAATTAGGTTTTAACAATCTTGTGCATCCAATAGTTCATTTGTGTCATTGGATGAACATTTAGGTATTTTTGTCCTCCTAGGTTTATTCTTGTCCAATTAGGTTTTTAACAATCTTGTGCATCCAATAGGTGTGTTTGTGTCATTGGATGAACATTAGGTCATTTTCGTCCTTCTTGGCTCATTCTTGTCCAATTAGGTTTTTAACCAATCTTGTGCATCCAATAAGTTCTTTGTGTCTTGGATGAAAATTTAGGTCATTTTCTCCTCCTAGGTTTATTCTGTCCAATTAGGGTTTTAACCAATCTTGTGCATCCAATAGTTTGTTTTGTTCATTGGATGAACTTAGGCATTTTCTGTCTTCCTGGCTTTATTCTTGCCAATTAGGGTTTTAACAAATCTTGTGCATCCAATAGGTGTTTTGTGTCATTGGATGAACATTAGGTCATTTTCGTCCTCCTTGGCTATTCTTGTCAATTAGGGTTTTAACAATCTTGTGCATCCAATAAGTTCATTGTGTCATTGGATGAACATTTAGGTCATTTTCGTCCTCCCTAGCTTATTCTTGTCCAATTAGGGTTTTTAACAAATCTTGTGCATCCAATAGGTGTGTTGTGTCATTGGATGAACATCTAGGTCATTTTCGTCCTTCCTTGGCTCATTCTTGTCCAATTAGGATTTGTACAAATCTTGTGCATCCAATGAGTTCATTTGTGTCATTGGATGAACATTTAGTCATTTTCGTCCTCCTGGCTTATCTTGTCCAATTAGGGTTTTTAACAATCTTGTGCATCCAATAGGTGTGTTTGTGTCATTGGATGAACATTAGGTCATTTTCGTCCTTCCTTGGCTCATTCTTGTCCAATTAGGGTTTTAACCAATCTTGTGCATCCAAAGTTCATTTGTGTCATTGATGAACATTTAGGTCATTTTCGTCCTCCCTAGGCTTATCTTGTCCAATTAGGTTTTTAAACAATCTTGTGCATCCAATAGGTGTGTTTGGTCATTGGATGAACATTAGGTCATTTTCGTCCTTCCTTGGCTATTCTTCTTGTCCAATTAGGTTTTTAACCAATCTTGTGCATCCAATAGTTCATTTGTGTCATTGGATGAAATTTAGGTCATTTTCGTCCTCCTAGGTTATTCTGTCCAATTAGGTTTTTAACCAATCTTGTGCATCCAATAGTTTTTTGTGTCATTGGATGAACATTTAGGTCATTTTCGTCCTCCTGGCTTATTCTTGTCCAATTAGGGTTTTTAACAATCTTGTGCATCCAATAAGTTCATTTGTGTCATTGGATGAACATTTAGGTCATTTTCGTCCTCCTAGGTTATTCTTGTCCAATTAGGGTTTTTAACAAATCTTGTGCATCCAATAGGTGTGTTTGTGTCATTGGATGAACATTTAGGTCATTTTCTCCTTGGCTCATTCTTGTCAATTAGGGTTTTAACAATCTTGTGCATCCAATAAGTTCATTTGTGTCATTGGATGAACATTTAGGTCATTTTCGTCCTCCCTAGGTTATTCTTGTCCAATTAGGGTTTTAACCAATCTTGTGCATCCAATAGGTTGTTTGTGTCATTGGATGAACATTTAGGTCATTTTCGTCCTTCCTTGCTCATTCTTGTCCAATTAGGTTTTGTAACTATCTTGTGCTCCATGTTGTGTTTTGTTCATTGGATGAACATTTAGGCATTTTGTCTCCCTTGGCTTATTCTTGCCAATTAGGGTTTTAACAAATCTTTGTGCATCCAATAGGTGTTTTTTGTGTCATTGGATGAACATTTAGGTCATTTTCGTCCTTCCTTGGCTTCATTCTTGTCCAATTAGGGTTTTAACAATCTTGTGCATCCAATAGTTCATTGTGTCATTGGATGAACATTTAGGTCATTTTCGTCTCCCTAGTTTATTCTTGTCCAATTAGGGTTTTTAACAATCTTGTGCATCCAATAGGTGTGTTTGTGTCATTGGATGAACATTAGGTCATTTTCGTCTTCTTGGCTCATTCTTGTCCAATTAGGGTTTTAACCAATCTTGTGCATCCAATAGAGTTATTTGTGTCATTGGATGAACATTTAGGTCATTTTCGTCCTCCCTAGGCTTATCTTGTCCAATTAGGGTTTTAACAATCTTGTGCATCCAATAGGTGTGTTTGTGTCATTGGATGAACATCTAGGTCATTTCGTCCTTCCTTGGCTCATTCTTGTCCAATTAGGGTTTGTAACCAATCTTGTGCATCCAAGAAGTTCATTTGTGTCATTGGATGAACATTTAGGTCATTTTCTCCTCCGGCTTATCTTGTCCAATTAGGGTTTTAACAATCTTGTGCATCCAATAGGTTGTTTGTGTCATTGGATGAACATCAGGTCATTTTCGTCTCCTTGGCTCATTCTTGTCCAATTAGGTTTTTAACCAATCTTGTGCATCCAATAGTTATTTGTGTCATTGGATGAAATTTAGGTCATTTTCTCTCCCTAGGCTTATTCTAGCCAATTAGGGTTTTTAACCTCTGTGCATCCAATAGGTGTGTTTGTGTCATTGGATGAACATTTAGGTCATTTCGTCCTTCCTGGCTTCTTCTTGTCCAATTAGGGTTTTTAACAATCTTGTGCATCCAATAAGTTCATTGTTTCATTGGATGAACATTTAGGTCATTTCGTCTCCCTAGGCTTTATTCTTGTCCAATTAGGGTTTTTAACAAATCTTGTGCATCCAATAGGTGTGTTTTGTGTCATTGGATGAACATTTAGGTCATATTTCGTCCATCCCATTGGCTCATTCTTGTCAATTA
>PGTU02010017.1:0-14178 GCA_002896215.2 Cicer echinospermum
TATCACTTTAATATTTTTTAATATTGTATTTTAAAAATGATATTGAACTTATCTTTTTAATCCTACGTGTATTTTAGGAGAATCTTGAACAAAGTTCGGAAAATCAAGAGGACAACAAAGCTAGTTGCAGGGACATTCTCGGTAAAGTGTTCAATGTTCCTGAATATTCCGGTCGCGTGAGGGGGAAATGATTTGGCGTAACTCCTAAAAGCTATTTTTCACAAGAGAAGCGTCAAAATCCATCTAATGAGGAAGTATTAGACAAGCTCAAATTCCTATCAGAGCAAGTGGCACTCTTGGTGAAGACGAATAAAGACAAGCAACTTCCGGATCAGCTCCAACATGAAATACAAATGGAGAGTGGAAACGCGAGTTGCAACATTGGTCTCAAAAGTCTTTCCGAGGTAATTAATTACTTAATAAAATATAAAATTCATTCAACCTAATTGTTTCACATACTTATGTATTGACCATTGATTTAGGGTGTCACTCCTTGCGTGTTGTACTTATCCTCCCCTACTCACTACTCATAGCAAGGTCGGAAAAGGAATATTGTACAATACTTTGGGAGAAGTATTGCACAACACACCGATCCCTACGGGCCATGTCAAAGTATCACCAGTTATTGCTTTGAAACCAAATGCACTGTTCCCTATAACGGACAAAGATGCAAATATGAAGTATTTGGGCAAATCAATTGGTAGTTACGTGGCATGGCCCACACATCTTGTTGCCCTTGATAAGGTATGTTTAATTAATTGATATGTATGTTTAATTGATATGTATATTTCATTGCACGATATATGATTATGATTGATTATATTTAATTGCTGATTTTTTTCCACTGTTAACTTTAATTTCACATTTATTTAGATTCAAATAAAGTCTAAAGGTAATAAAGCTGCCCAAGTTGTTGCTCAAAAACTGGATTGGGGAAAATCAGTTGCTGCTCCTGTTCCTAAAATAAGTCAGCCATGCCTTGCTCGATATGGGTCGTGTCTTGACATACATGTAAAAACGAATTGGGGCAGCAACAACGATTCACGCATCATAAGCATGAATAAAGCTATATTCGGATATGAGTATGAAGAACTACTTGAAAAAGAGCACACATACGAACTTCTCAACCATAAGGAGCTGAGTCCTATTGTCATCAGCTTATACATTAGGTAAAATTACTTTTAATTGCATTTATTGGTAATTAATTTAATTTATTAGTAATTAATCTAATTTGAAATTTTCGTTGAAGGTTTTTGTATGAGAAGTTAGTGTGCACGGACAGATTGTCAACTAGATTTTCATTCTTGTCTCCACATAAGCTTTCGATGTTTAAACTCGATCCAGTGAATGTAAAGAAATGCGTTGTAGATATCCTATTAGGAAATAGAGAGAAGGATAAGTTGTTCTTTGCACCATATAATTCAGGGTACGTAATTATATATTCTTTATTTATATCTTTTTTAATTTATGAGATCTTAATTTATTTAGTTGTGTAAAAAAAATTGCCAACCAAATTTTTGTTGTTGTAGGCACATTGGGTGGCTATTTGCAATCCAATGCGACCTCATAAAGTTATATACTATTTAGATCCCTTGCACGGCAATTACAACAATCACTCTGATATAAAGACTATGTTCGACATGTAAGTGATATTCATTTATTCTGTATATATATATATATATATATAAATATATATATTATATATAATAATGTGTTTGTTTAATGCTATAAATAATCACATTTATTTATTTCGATTAGTGCTTTACATTTTTTCGCAGTATCAAAGAGGCTACCATTGTTCGAAGCAAAAGTCAAATAACATCACATGGATTCCAATAAAGGTTTGGAAATATATGCATTTAAAATTTCATTTACATCATATGCACCAAATAATTATTGACTTATATGTTTTTATTTTTAGTGCACTCGTCAAACTAACAACATCGACTGTGGGTACTATATATTGCGATTCATGAAGGAGATTGTTGATATGAATCAAAACTATAATCCCAGAAACGGTATGAATATTTTCATTATTTGATTTTCATATATAAACTATGTATATATTGATTCTAACTTATTTTATGTTCAATTTTTATATCGCACAGTACTTTGACAATTCCAGTCCAACATATCTGAATGAGATTAATTGAAATAAAGGAAGACTGGGTGTGAGTATGTGATTGAAATGAAAATTATTTGATTATGCTGGGGAAATGGATGCTGCAAGGGGATACTTATATGAATATTATGGTAGTTCTGTTCTGTGTAGTTTTGATAGTTATATGTCTATGAAATAGAGCACATTTGAAAGTTTGTGAATATGTAGTTATATGAATATTGTTATATAGTTATGTGATGTTGTCAATATGTGAATATGTATATGAATATGTTGTGAAACTGATTGTGTAAATATGTAAAGTTATAAAGTTAAATTATAAAGTTAATATAGTTCGTTGCGTGTACTGAGTGAAATGATTGTGTGAACTAATTGTGAACTGATTCTGGATGAAATGATTTTTGGAAAAAAGAATTAAAAGACAACGCTTTCTAAAAGAAATGCCATAAAAAACCAAAATGCGCTTTTTAAAAAATTCTATTTCACATTTTTTAATAAAACTAAAATAAGAATGCACCTTTACAGTGCTTTTTTCAAAAAAGCGTTGTAATATGTGCATAATAATGCATTTATTGAATGCACCTTTTACAGCGTTTATTCAAACAAGCATGTTAATAGGTGCATAACAATGCATCTATTGAATACACCTTTACAACGCTTTTTCCAAAAAAGCGCTGAAAACGAGTTATAACAAGCGTGCAATATAATCTAATAGTACTCTATTAAAACCTTGTAAAATAGGTTTTTCGCGTAGTGAAGGTCATCTAAATAGTACTCTATTAAAATAAATGGACGTTAGAAAAAAAAGTGTCAAGAAAATTGTACTATGTCGGTTAAGCTGATCCATACTCAAAAACATGTCCAAATATTAATAGGGAACTCTAGTCAATTTATGTAATTTAATAATTTGTGTTTGTCTTTTTATGGAAATTATATATATATATTGAATTTTTTTTTTTTAAATTTCTTATTTTTTGAAAAATTCTTAAGGAAGCCGCCTTTGCAAAGTCAAGGAAGTCGCCATTTGGCAAGACTACTTTGTAAGTGAGTATAAAAATAGAGAGTATTTTGATAATATAATTTTCAAAATAGTGTATTTTTGATAATAAAAAAAAATTTAAAATGAGGATATTGGAAAAAAAAAAACAAAAAAAAAAAAAACCTTCAAATTTTGATGTAAAAATTGACTATTGAAAAAAATGAGTATATAATGACAATGATAATATTAGTTTAATTTTTTTATTTATTCTAGATCGAAGATGAAGTTCTTCAACTTCTTGCTGGTTTCTTTTAAAGTTTAATTAAATTATTTTTTAAAAATAAAATTATTTTAAAAATGTTGATGTGGTTTGCCACCTATTGTATTTTTTAATAAAAAATCAAAAAAAGTAGTTAATTTTAGCGCTGTTTTAAAAAGTAAAGGATTTATATGCAAAAAAAAACAAATATAAATAAATGACTTTTGTTGATTTTGTTCTTTTAAATAAGATTAAAAATATAAAGAACTAAAAATTTAATTTCGATTTTTAAATAATATTTTATTAATGTTGTTATTCACGAAATGACTTGCAATGAACTCAAAATAGATGAATAAATTCGATCTTTAAAAAGAGTTATATTTTTGGATATATTGCATTTTATTCCCTTTAATTATATCAATTCACAAAAATCAGTCTTCTATTACAAAAAGATGTGAGATGCTTTAAAAAGTGATGATGTGACATGCTTTAAAAAACGCAAAATGTTGCACGTGACGAGCTTGCATAATGCATACAAACTCATTATTCTAACTTTCTAAGGAACTTTAGGCTATTGGCGAAGTTTGGAGACTTGTGTCTTACAGAGAAACTCAGAAACGACATATTCTAACACCATTCAAGAAGTTTTATCAAGAATCATTCATGAATCTTTCTTTAATTCTTCTTTAGTCTTCTATCTTTTGGTATCTTTGTTCGAGTAACTAAACCCTATTGTTATGAATGAGTGAAACAAGATGAAATCCTTAATTTATCAGATTCTGATTTTTAGTTATATGAATGAGTTTTATTGAATTATTTTCTCATCTCTGTGCTTAGTGTTTTTTTTTTGTTGATAACTTTAACCTGTTTTACGATTGGTATTTTGAAATAGATAGTGACTCTACAAATATTGAGATGAGAAATCATGATAATGTAGTCTTAGGATAGATACAGGTCATATTACCAATTGAATTATTTGCAGAGACAATAATTTTAATAAGAAAATATTGTACTATAAAGCTTAATGTAATATTAAATCCACTAAGGAATTAAGGTTACTTTAGAATCAAAGTCTGTCACTAGACATTACGGGTAAGAATAATAAAGAGAATTGGTAAAGTTCAATAAAGAATTTAGAACTAGAATCAAATTAGAAATCAAGGTTGGATTCAAAGTGAAACTCATCCATGACATTTTTCTTATTATAAAAGTTCAATTCTATTACTCTTGTTAGCTTCAAATATTATTTCAATCAATTTGAAAAACTTTTGTTCAATTTTATAATTAAACATAATTCAATAGTAAAACACAATGTTTGAGTTCGACAATTGGTACTACCGTTTTAATTATTACTTGCAACGATTTAGTACACTTGCTGAAATGCTATTGAGTTTTTGGCGCTATTGCTGGGGATTGTCATATCACTATTAAGTTATAATTTATTTACTTAATTGGAGTTTTTTTTTGCTCTCCAATAAAAATTTTGTCTTGATTTTTTGGTTTAGAAGTTTTCACTACTCACGATTTGTCTAACCTTGTATGTGAGGCCAATCCTCAGCTAAACTTCTTCTTGATCCAGAAATCAAAAAAACCGCGAAAGTAAATTGAAAGGTGGTTCGAGAAAGGAGACAAAGGGAAAAACAATTAGTAGTGGAAGAAGATGATATAGGGGTTTCTTCATATTTGTGATGATGGTTGATCCACGTCCACCTGAACGTACCCTCGGTGAGTATAGGAATCGAGATAGAAATCGTGCTCGATTGGTCATCCATAACCAACCGATTACAGTCAAACAAGTTAAAATAAGTTGCGCTCTGCACCAAGAGTTGAAGGGAATTCATTTCTTCGGTAAACAGTGAAGGTGGATGGAACACTGAATAAGGAAGAGTTGAGACTATTTCCATGTATTGAAAGATATCTCTAAGAGTGGCCTTTATTCTTTTCTCTCTGGTAGCCATCACCAACATGGGAATGACCTTGAAGATAAGTTCTTGGAACAAATACTTCCCCCTAGGTTGTGTTATTAGAAAAAAGCGCAAGAGATTTTCGGTTAACAAATAGAAAAAGAGAATCTTATTTGTGAGACTTACATGAGGTTCAAGAGTTTACTAAGTAGGATGATTGCCCAATCATAGCTTATGACGACATTGCTTAAATGCAATATTTTTGTGATGATTGAGGCCTAGCACTAGAATTATGTTGGATGACTACAATAGGTTGTTTCTTTTGAATTACAAACTGTTTTAGAAATACTAAACAATTATCGAAGATCATGGCATCAAATGAAAAAATGATGTTGTATGATAGAGTGGTGGATCAAAAAAGTAGGTATGTATGAATGAATGTTATGGATTGTTGGGTTGCTTACGAGAAGCTGCTATCAAAACATATAGAAGATGTTATCGCTGATGATAGATAGAAAAGGGATGGCAACTCTAAATATACGAATCCTAAGTGCCCCTTGTCAAATTATTGAAACATACATGTTGACTTTTTAAAGGAGAACGCATAACAAATAGAGTTTTGTGAAGTATTGAATGATGATACAGAAGAACCAGAAGAGGTGAACTTTTGTAGTTAACACGAGACAAAAACCTATTACTCTATTACGTACAATCCGGGTTGGAGAAATCATCCAAATTTCATGGAAATATCAACAGGTGGACCTCAAGGTCAAACAAAGAAGTCAAGCAAATCAAGTTCCATCTTGAAAACCACTTGGGAGATGCTATTGAGTAGTTAATAACGAACACAAATGCTTATTGAAGAGGCAAGAGCGTCCAGAGAAAATCACTCAACTTCAATAAAGAATCTTGAGACCCAAATGGGTCAAATTGCTCAACATCTAGCACAAAGAGCGCCCGAAAAATTGGCCTAGAGATACATTTTCAAATCTGGGAAATAATGTCAATGTTGTGACAATGAGGATTGGAAGGTAATTGAACCAGTACCACCTAAAGCCAAAAAGGGTGGGAGTGCTTCAATTCCAATCCAATCAGAGGAAATGGTCACCCCACAACTAGTTGAGGGGGACATCACTCTAAAAAAGGAGTAAGAACTTGTGGTGCATAAAAAGGAGGCCCTGCCAAAGCCCGAGATTTGACTTTTCTTTCCTTAAAGATTAAAAAAGGAAGAAACTGAAAAACAATTTGGTAAGTTTCTTGATTTAAATTTTTTTTACAAATCAACAGTCCTTTTACTGAAGCACTAGAGCAAATGTCGACATACGCCAAATTTATGAAGGAAATTATGTCAAAGAAAAGAAAAATTGGCGGTGAATTAGTGATGCTTACCGAAGAGTGAAATGCCATTTTATAGAGGAAAACTGCCACCTAAGATTTAGGATCTTGAGAGGCTTCTCTATTCTTGCACTATAGAGATATAACTTTGGCAAGGCTCTTGTGTTATCTTGGAGCCAGTGTGAGTCATTATGCCTCTTCTAATATACAAAAGGTTGGGCATTGGAGAATTCAAGACACACAATTGATACTACAGGTTGTTGATCACTAATGAATATCCATATCAGGTGGTGGAAGATATGTTGGTCAAAGTGATAAGTTCAGGTTTTTCGGTGGGATTTTGTGCTAATATACATGGAGGAAGACAATGATATCCCCTTGATAATTGGGGATTACCATTCTAACAATTATGGCAGAGCTAAGACTTGATGTGGCGAATGACCACCTTAACTTTTAAGGTAAATGATAAACAGTTACATTACAATATCTCTAAAAGTCATGGAGCATTCAAAAGAAAAAAAGGAAAGGTGTGATCAAATTGAGATTTTCGATTCGGATAGCTGGATGAAAAGAGTTGAACATCAAGTACCTTACTATGTCTTTAGAAAGTGTTTGTGCAGTCACATGTTGTTAAAGATAGTGAAGATCCCCAAAGTGAAAGATGTTAGCCATGTTAGAAGCTCACCATCTTACTCCTCCCGCTTCCATACTAGATGAGAGGAGTTGAAAGAGAAAAGAAGAAAAGCTTGTTTAGAGAAAAAGAAAGATATGTCAATGTTGAGCTCAAGCAATTGCCACCTCACTTGAAATATGTATTGCTTGGTTGAGAAGAAGATGATATGTTCCTTCTGTCATATGTGTCACATGACAATGGTTGAGGCGTCAAACTAATGACTTTAAGAAGCGCTCGTGGGAGGCAACCCATAGATAGAGTAACGTGTGTAAACGTGCACCTATGATGAAGAATGTTTAACAACTTCAAGGTGGTTACATTGGAAATTCCTTTTTTTTAAATTGTGTGAGAACGTGCATATGATGAAAAATGTTTAACAACTTCAAGTTGGTCTTATGCTAATGTTCGGGATTTGAAATTTAAATTTTATTCTTTTTCTCATGTCATTGCTCAATTCGACGAGTTTCACTAAGTATGCATTGTTGATTACTTTTTGGTTGTGGAAGTATTTCACTTGTCCTTTTTTAAAATAAAAGTAAATCTTGTTGTGAAATATTTGACATCATTTAGATAGTCATACTCTCTCTGTATATCTCAGTTGTGAGCTTTGGCACCTAAACACTTTTAATTCTTTATTATGTGATATCCAGACATGTGTTATCCATTCAGAACTTAACTGATTTTATTGCTTGATCAACTTTTAAACTATTTACGATTGATATTTTGAAACGACAGTGGACTTTATGAATCATTGATATGAGAAAATTCATTGATATCATAGTCTAGATATAGATGCAGATCATAAACCAATAGAATTATTTGTAGCGGCAATAGTTTAATAAAAGAAATTGTACTATAAAATTTAATTCTAATCTTAAATCCACTAAGTAATTAGAGGTTACTTTAGAATTAAAGGTTCTATCCACTAAGAATTGGGCAAGAAATAAAGAAAATTCGGTTAATAGTTCAATAAAGAAAATTAGTAACTATGATCAAATTAGAAACCAAGGTTGGATTCGAAGTGAAATCTCACCATCTGACATTTTTTTATTTTAAAAATTCAATTCTATTATTTCTGTTTAGTTTTTGAATATTATTTCAATCAATTCGAAACTTTCTTTCAATTTATTAGTAATAAATCACAATTGTCGATAGTAAAATGCAATCCTTGAGTTTTGACACTCAGTACTATCGTTAAATTATCTACTTTGAACGATTTAGTACACTTGATGAAACACTATCATTTATTTTTCTAGTCTGTTTAGGTGATTTTATGTGTGGAAGTTGGCTTTATGACATGTTTATTTTTTCCATTAGTAATGAATGATTTGTCTGTGTGGAAGTGGCCTTAGTGATAAGTATTATATCTGAATCATATAGTTTTTAATGTGTATCTAATGTGATAATAATTTCTATTTGTCAATTTTGATATTATAATATAATTATTATTTCCTTAAATGTTTTTGATATATTGTGATATGTTATGAGTTGAATCTATTATAGTTAGTTGTGTTTTCTCCATAGTTATATTATATTATCAATATAATTTTAAATAAAAAACTCGCCTTATTTATTGTATGTGTTCTATTGGTTTTGATCATGCTTTGCCAAAATTGCAATTATTACAGGATAATGAGTCTTGAAGTTCAATTTGGAGATAAACTCTTCTCTAATAGTGACACTGATAAAAATGGATCTTTTAGTGTCTTGTATTTAATCATATATGTTTGACTATGATTTTATCAATGTATTTTTCAAAAAAGAGTAGTTTTACTATTTTATTGTTACAATTAACGAAATTTAATATTATAAGTGGATTGTAATACCTTAAATATTATTGTGATATTTTAATGAAATTTGTAAAGAGTTTACTCTCTTATTTTAATGTTGTGAAATTGTTTCTGAAATGTATTTCAAAGATGTTATATTAAAATATTGACTGAAATGTATTTCAAAGATGTTATTATTAAAATATTTGATTTCAGGTGTCATTTAGTTAATAGTAGGAGATTTACATCCTTAAGAAAGTGAAGTAGGGATTGGAACATATGGTGAATTAATAACCACTTGTTATAACTATCGGGATTTGATCTTTATAGTGAGGGTATATTAGGCCTCATATACATAGGCATACTTAATTGTGAACATCTTATTTCGGGTTTTGAAATAGCAATATCTCTCACTAATTAATTTGTGTGTAATTAGATAATTAATTTAGGATGTTGAGTTGACTTTGGTCATTTGAGAATTCTACATGATTTAAATGTATTTTGGTGGTAAGTGCCTTAAGATTGATTGTTTCACCCTAGGATGATTAAACTTGCGTGTCTTTATGGGTTTCTAACGAAGTATTTTTTATATTTTTTATTTTTTTGAATATTCTACTTTTCATTTGAGAGCAAAAATTTTTTAAAATGTAGAAAGAAATGTAACATCTGCATTTTCATAACAGTGAACATAATTTATTATTTGTATGGTGAAATTTCGTTTTTGATTTTGATTTAAAAAAAATGATTTTATAATTTTTTTTGAACTTTATTTATTTACTTAATATTATATTAGTAAATAGATTGAAAGGATTGATATAAGATTTATTACCTGTTTATTTTTTAAATATATAAATGTTAATAATTTAATTGTTACTTTTGTTATAGGAGGGAGTTGAATCCGTGATTCCTTGTCACTCCAACTCTATGTGTAATCTTTTGGTGAAAGAAAAATTGGGTTGGGAAAAGGGAACGATAGTCCACGAGTCTCAAATAGCTATTCTCTAAGTAGGTGAATTCATGATTTAGAAGAATAAACACACAAAAATAAATTTAAGAATCCTAAAATTAACTGACGATTTTTGTTAAGTAAAAAAATATTTAAACAAAATCAAATTAACAAAATCTTATGTGAAATTTGTCACTGTAGCACGTTAAGATACATAAATCTTTTAAAGAAATAAAAGATCTAATCGAAAAGAAAAAAAAAAGATATAAAAAAAAATTGTGTTGATTTTAAGAGATAAAGAAACTAAATGTGAAGAAAAAATAACCTAAATATCTATAACTAAATAAGATATAATGACGAAAAAATGTAATAAATTTGTTGGCCCAACCTTTCCTAGATAGGTAGTCCTCCCATTTTGTTTTCTCTCCATTTTGGTCTCTCAAACAGAATTTTTGTCCAAAACTTGATGAAATTTCATTTTTTTTTTGCATTTATTTAAGTTACAGCCATACCTCAAGATCTCATGTGCAACAATTGTACTTGAAATCTATGATCATAAATGATGTAGTACGACTTTAAAAAATGAAATTTCATCAAATTTTGAACCAAAATGTTGTTGGGACCAAAACTGAGAGAAACAAAATGGGAGGACTACTTTCGAGATTCGACTAAATAGGATGGAGACCAAAAACTGCAAATAAGCCTAAATTAATTCTACAAGAAGAGCTTTCTCAATTTATTTAAAATTTGTGTAGATATAATTATTAACATGACATAATTTAAAAACAATATAGCGTACATTGGAAGAAGAGGCGGATCCATAATCATTTCTCCCAACTTATAAACTTTCAAAACTTTAAGGACAATATAATAATAAAAAGTTGTATGCAATACTGTAATTATTTGTAATTCGTACAAACTAGTTACATATATCAAACACAAACACTGAAAACATAGGAAAGTCAACAAAGAAAAAAACAACATTTGTATAACATATGTTTTATCATATCAAGGAGCATGATGGTTATGCGATTTGGCTTGAGCAACTTTGCAATGAACATAATTGTGATAATCAAGAGAAGAATGAAGCCCAATGAAAAAGCAATGAGTGCACCACCACCATCTGTTACAATAGCTTTCAATTTGTCACAATTTTATATTCCACTTGCATGTGACATTACCCATTTTTCTTCCCAATTCTGACATGAATGTTGCTGCACCATCTCCAGCTGATGCTAAAGCCAAGTTAGATCACACCCAAGAAATATATAATTAATAAATCAATTTCGATACAAATCTTTGTAGAATTTATGTAAATGCAACCAACCATGGTTTTAAAAAATATTACCATGTCTAATATTGCAATCATGCAAGTCGTAGTCCTTGTATTATATTGTGGTCCTAATACCATCCATATCGAATATCATCAAACAAGTTATGGAGACTAGCATATTCATTTCTATCCACAAAGAACCTGTATCACCCCCACAATTTTGTGTTAATAAAAATGTACATTACAAAATATATATAATAATTGAAAACTTTTAATTTAAAAAAGTAAAATAATTGTAAACTTACACAAATGAGCTGGAGTTTGACTAAACTTTGCAGAAGAGTAGCTCTTATTGGGGTGTGCTACCAATTGTACCACAATCAACTTTGGTTTGTTTGTTAAGTCCATTACAAGTTGTGCAGATGCTGTGGCAAAAAATGCAATCACCCTAAGAGACAAAAGGATCCAATCCTTCTTTGGCTTTGTCTCATTAATAACATCAATATTGCAGCCAAGTTCAACTTTCTCTTCACCATTTGCTAAGCCATTGTGTAATTAAGCATTAATTTAATTGCAAGAGGTGGATTAATGAGGAAAGTGATGGTTATGATAATGCATATTGATGGGTTATTATAGATAGGAAAAGTGACATTTATCAAACATATAATTTGTTTAGTCTAAGAAGCCATTGGTATCTTCTGTGTAAAAATTTCTTGGGTGGATACCCAACCAAATTTTCAGGTTGTTGTAGTTGGTGAAGAACATGAGAAATCACCAGTATGTTCCATTTTAGTTTAGTTTAATTTTATTTATTTCTTAATTTTAAAATAAATAATATCAGTCACCACGTTGAAATAAGATAATTAAATTAAATAATTGTTTAAGAAATATATTCAACCATATAGGTAAGAAAATTTTGCACCTTAACATAATTAAGGTCAAAAGTGTCCACCATCATAATAATTTTTTTTAATTCAAGAACTACATTTACATTTCTATCCGAGGACTAAAATTCTTCACTCACATGAAGTACACATAACACAGTCTACTTCTTAGGAATGTAATATGCAAAAAATTGTGGTATTAATAATACCAAACACAATATTAATGCTTACTTTAGTGTTCGAAGTCACTTAAATATATTTTTTAAACTTTTATATGATCCACAAGATGTTAAACGCAAAATTATGATAAACAATAACAATGGTAGAAAAGAGAAAATATTAAACAATGTAGAAATTTTTAAATAATTTAATTATAAAATTTCATTGTGTGCGCGCAAATCTTCTGCTTCAAATATTGTCACCACACCAACTCTTTTCACTCACAAGTAATTGAGCAATTAAATATATTCAATAATGTATCGTCAATTAGTAATAAGATAAACTCAGACTCTTATTTCATACCATAGATAATAACATTTAATATGCAAGTCGCAAACAATTAACACTAATAGAGCCAAAGATATTTAAATGAAGTGAGAGATTTGAAAAGATAAAAGTAATAAACCATTGTAAGCAACTTAAATTTAATAGAGATTTTAACCCATAATTCATTAGGAACATCAATTAATTACTTAAGACCATTGATATTCCAAAAAATTCGAAACATACAAAGCATAAATAGTACTATAAATTCAGTCATGAAATCTATTCCATTGAATTAAGTACACTTCAGCACATCAACACATATATCAATAACACAATTAATCATTCATTCCCCAACAAATCTTACAGCACACAAAATTACATTTAAAGATATTAGAACATTCATAACCATTAGAATTCAAACTTAAACTTATTACTTTTCAAGAATATCATTAATTGTTACTAACCATAAAATGTTTTAAATGCTGGGATGGTTTATAATTTATCTACCCTAAACTTACCTAGTTTAGAACTTATATTCCTTGGCAAATTTAAGTATAATTGATCTCAAACCTCCAATAGGGACAAACACCAACAAAAATATATGTCAAACACAATGCAGATGTAGTTCCAACCACCATAGATAAGCTGAATCTCTTAGGTTTGTATATTAAAAGCCACATGGACACATGGGTCAGCTGAAAATTTAAGGAAGAAAATGAACAAATTAATTGGATTGGAAGTAGTTATATTATATCATAACAAAACTGGTTTAGATTAAAAATAGTCAATTTGAATAGCTTAAGAATGTCAATGTCGAAATAGCGTTGAAGTAGGAAAGGTGAGACAACACAAAGTGGACGATGCATAAATCATAATAAAGAATGTCAATTTAATATTTTTGCAATCAGCACAACAATGTTCAAGGAATTTATGCAAAGATTTTTTCCCACAGTAACCATGTATACAAGTTCAAACCAATTGCAACAACAAGTTGTTGTGGCACGATAGGAAGACCCAACTTTTCACCCAATGCATGCTTAACCTAGCTCATGATATCTATTGAGTCGTTTTCTAGGAACGATTTCATGCATCTTAATCATTTGACACATGGTGTAAAATGTGATGATCGATGATAAGACCAATATTGTTACACCAAGCTCCCAACCCAAATCACACATGGCATATAGGAGACTGAGAACACCAGCTCCAACCGTAGCAGTAACATTGTGAAATGTAGAGTACCACCATTTTGCATTTCTTGAAGAACTTATTGGAAGTCGGTCATCAATTTTCTTTTGTCAACCAACATTTTCATTAATCTCTATTGTTTGTGCTTGAGCTTCCATAGCAACTTGAAAAGACTGCTCATTCATAGCGTGTTCTTCCTATCATATATGTCACCTTGACAATATTTGAGGCGTCAAGCTAATGACTTTAAAGAAGCGTTTTGTGGGAGGGCAACTCACAGGTAGAGGTAACTTTTTTTTTTTTTGCAATCTTATTTTTTTATTTGAATTTGTTTCTTTGTAATTGTGTGTAAACGTGCACTAT
>PGTU02010021.1:0-10955 GCA_002896215.2 Cicer echinospermum
GACAAGAATAAGACTAGGGAGGACGAAAATGACCTAAATGTTCATCCAATGACACAAATGAACTTATTGGATGCACAAGATTGGTTAAAAACCCTAATTGGACAAGAATAAGCCTAGGGAGAGGACGAAAATGACCTAAATGTTCATCCAATGACACAAACACACCTATTGGATGCACAAGATTGGTTAAAAACCCTAATTGGACAAGAATAAGCCTAGGGAGGACGAAAATGACCTAAATGTTCATCCAATGACACAAATGAACTTATTGGATGCACAAGATTGGTTAAAAACCCTAATTGGACAAGAATAAGCCTAGGGAGGACGAAAATGACCTAAATGTTCATCCAATGACACAAATGAACTTATTGGATGCACAAGATTGGTTAAAAACCCTAATTGGACAAGAATAAGCCTAGGGAGGACGAAAATGACCTAAATGTTCATCCAATGACACAAATGACACTTATTGGATGCACAAGATTGGTTAAAAACCCTAATTGGACAAGAATAAGCCTAGGGAGGACGAAAATGACCTAAATGTTCATCCAATGACACAAATGAACTTATTGGATGCACAAGATTGGTTAAAAACCCTAATTGACAAGAATAAGCCTAGGGAGGACGAAAATGACCTAAATGTTCATCCAATGACACACACCTATTGGATGCACAAGATTGGTTAAAAACCCTAATTTGACAAGAATAAGCCTAGGGAGGACGAAAATGACCTAAATGTTCATCCAATGACACACAAACACACCTATTGGATGCACAAGATTGGTTAAAAACCCTAATTGGACAAGAATAAGCCTAGGGAGGATGAAAATGACCTAAATGTTCATCCAATGACACAAAGGACGAAAATGACCTAAATGTTCATCCAATGACACAAAACTTATTGGATGCACAAGATTGGTTAAAAAAACCCTAATTGGACAAGAATAAGCCTAGGGAGGACGAAAATGACCTAAATGTTCATCCAATGACACAAAACACACTTATTGGATGCACAAGATTGGTTTAAAAACCCTAATTGGACAAGAATAAGCCTAGGGAGGACGAAAATGACCTAAATGTTCATCCAATGACACAAACACACTTATTGGATGCACAAGATTGTTTAAAACCCTAATTGGACAAGAATAAGCCTAGGGAGGACGAAAATGACCTAAATGTTCATCCAATGACACAAATGAACCTATTGGATGCACAAGATTGGTGGACAAAAAACCCTAAATGGGACAAGAATAAAGCCTAGGAGGACGAAAATGACACAAACACACCTAAACACACTTATTGGATGCACAAGATTGGTTAAAAACCCTAATTTGACAAGAATAAGCCTAGGGAGGACGAAAATGACCTAAATGTTCATCCAATGACACAAATGAACTTATTGGATGCACAAGATTGGTTAAAAACCCTAATTGGACAAGAATAAGCCTAGGGAGGACGAAAATGACCTAAATGTTCATCCAATGACACAAACAAACCTTATTGGATGCACAAGATTGGTTAAAAAACCTAATTGGACAAGAGAATAACCATAGGGAGACGACGAAAATGTTCCTAAATATTCATCCAATGACTGAAACAACACCTATTGGAGGCACAAGACTTGTTTAAAAAACCCTAATTGGACAAGAAAACCCTAGGTAGGACGAAAATGACATAAAATGTTCAATCGAATGACACAAAATGAACATCATATTGGATGCACAAGATTGGTTAAAAACCCTTAATTGGACAAGAAAAAGCCTTGGGAGGACGAAAATGAAACCAAACACACCTATTGGACCACAAAATTGTCTAAAAACCCTAATTGGACAAGAATAATACTAGGTGAGGACGAAAATGACCTAAATGTTTAACCAATGACACAAACAACACCTATTGATGCACAAGAATGTTGAAAAACCCTAATTAAAGACTAGAATAACAAAAGGGAAGACAAAATGACCTAATGTTATCCAGTGAAGAAACACACCATATTGGATGCGCAGATTGTTTAAAAACCCTAATTGGACAAGAATAACCCTAGGGAGGACGAAAATGACATAAATGTTCATCGAATGACACAAATGAACATATTGGATGCACAGGATTGGTGAAAAACCGTAATTGGACAAGAAAAAGCCTTGGGAGGACGAAAAAGACCAAACACACCTATTTGGATGTACAAGATTGTTTCAAAACTAATTCGACAAGAATAAACCTAGGAGGACGGAATATACCTAAATGTCATCCAATGACAACAAACACACCTATTGGATGCAAAAGATTTGGTTAAAACGCCCTAATTGAACAACCAATAGCCTAGGGAGGACGAAAATGACCTAAATGTTCATCCAATGACACAAACACACCTATTAGATGCACAAGATTGCTTAAAAACCTTAATGATACAAGAATAAGGCCTAGGGAGGACGAAATGACACAAACACAATGATTGCCATAAGACACAAAGGAGCGAAATGACCCAAACACCTATTGGATGCTAAAGGATTGTTTAAAAACCCTAATTGGAACAAAGAATAACCTCTTAGACGAAAATGACCTAAATGACCAATGAAACAAACACACTTATTGGATGCACAAGATTGATAAAAACCATTATTGGACATGAATAATTAGGAGGACGAAAATGACCTAAATGTTCACCCAATGAAAACACAAACACACACCTATTGGCACAGTTTGCACCATTATTGGACATGAATAATAGGGAGGACGAAAATGACCCTAAATGTTTAAACCTAAGCACCTAATTGGAACAAGAATAAGCCTAGCGAAGACGAAATGACCTAAATGTTCATCCAATGACACAAACACACCTATTAGATGCACAAGATTGGTTAAAAACCTTAATGATACAAGAATAAGCCTAGGGAGGACGAAAATGACACAAACACACCTATTGGATGCACAAGATTGGTTTAAAACCTAATTTGACTAGAATAAACCTAGGGAGGATGAAAATGACCTAAATGTTCATCCAATTACACAAACACAATTATTGGATGCACAAAATTGTTTAAAAACCCTAATTGGACAAGAATAAGACTAGGGAGGACGAAAATGACCTAAATGTTCATCGAATGACACAAACAAACCTATTGCATGCACAAGATTGGACTACAATAACCATAGGGATGACGAAAATGACCTAAAGTTCATCCAAATGACAGAAAAAAAACGTATTGGAGTGACAAGATTGTTTAAAAACCCTAATTGGACAAGATAACCCTAGGGAGACGAAATGACCTAAATTTTTATCCAATGACTTCAAACACACCTATTGGATATAGTAGATTGGTTAAAACCCCTAATTGGACAAGAATAAGCCTAGGGAGGACGAAAATGACCTAAATGTTCATCCAATGACACAAATGAACTTATTGGATGCACAAGATTGGTTAAAAATCCTAATTGGACAAGAAAAAGCCTAGGGAGGACGAAAATGACACAAACACACCTATTGGATGCACAAAATTGTTTAAAACCCTAATTGGACAAGAATAAGACTAGGGAGGACGAAAATGACCTATATGTTCATCCAATGACACGAACAAACCTATTGGATGCACAAGAATGGTTAAAAAATCGTAACGTATTGGACTAGAATAACATAGGACAAGAGGACGAAAATGACCTACCCATTTTCATGCCTCAAACACACCATTGACAGAAAACACAAGCTATTGGATGCACAATGATTGTTTAAACAATCCTAATTGGACAAGAATAACCCTAGGGAAGACGAAAATGACATAAATGTTCATCGAATATTTTTAAAGTACCTTTTATGTATTTTGGATTTTTGGCTCGGAGGCTTTTAAGCCAAAGTTAATAATATTTTGGAGTTTTATAATCAAAAAGATATTTCGATGCCAATTAGAATTTCTCGTCGATAAATAAATTGAATTTAACTGCGGTAAAATACTTTACGGTTAATTTAAGGCGTTTCGGGTGAAAAGGTAATTTAATAAATATCTAGATTTTGAGATATTTGTTAAGTTATATTTATTTTATATGTATATGTTTGTTTGGGGGGAAAGAGGAAAGAAAAACTAGAAGGAAGGAAAAGGAAAAGAAAAGAGTATATAAAGGAAAGAAGGAAAAGGGAAGAAAGGAAAAACAAAGGAAAGAAATTGAAAGGAGGGAAAATAGAATTTTTCCATCTTCTTCCTCTCTATTACTCACGCGGCCAAAAACCTCCCTTCCTCCATTGTTGTTCATTTTTGTTTTTCGTTGCTTCCTTTGAACTCGAAAATAGGAACCCAAGGTTAGGGGAGAGTTGGATCAAGGTTTTCGCAACTCCATTCTTCCTCTTTGATTCGAAAACGAAGAAAAAACGGTTTTGAGATCCAAACACAAACCCCTCCGTTTCTCCTAGATCCAAACCTCATTTCTCGAAGAGATAGAAGGGAAAGTTGGTCACCTCCGTGCTACGGTGCTAGTGCACTAATTTGGAAGCGGCGTTGCGAACGAAGATTTTACCGGAATTTCTCGCGGAACCGGAAACTCTCGATAAAGCTAACTTTGAGGTAAGGGCTCCTTCCAAACTTCTAGATTGCATTAGGGACTTATCTGTAGTTGTGTGGGAAGGAAATTGTTAGGGTTAAATGTGTCGATTTGGGGAAAAACCAAACTAGTGCGTTACGGGTAAAACCCTAAGAGTTAGGTTTTGTTTATAGTGATGAATGTTTCGTGGCAAATGAATTTGAATGTCATTGTGTATGATTATGGGTAAATGAAACTTGATGTTTGTTAATTGGTGTGGTTGTTGTGAATTATGGTTTGAATGTGAAAGTAGGTTTGAATTTGTTTCTGTGGAATTTGAAAACCATTAGAGTTAAACGAGTATTAAAAATGGGGAATCTTTTAATACCTCAGTTTACTTAATGTGTATTTGAGGAAAATGCTTAAGTTAACTGGGCGTTGAGAATGGGGAATCTCTTAATGTCTCGGTTACTTAACTATCGTTTTTGAAAATCGTTTCGGTAAATGAGTATTAAGAATGGGGAATCTCTTAATGACTCGTTTACTGAATGTTTTGCGAGAAAACCGTTTAAGTCAAAAGTATATTAAGAATGGGGAATCTCTTAATATGACTGTTTGCTTAACGTTTTGTTTTGAAAATCATTAAGTTAAATCGGTATTAAGAATGGGGAATCTTTTAATATCTGCATTTGCTTAACGGTTGTTGTGAATGGAGTCTGTGTATGCTCATGCATCTCATTTGGTAAATTGTGTCGACCCGTGATAGGTGGCACCTTGGTAAACTGTACGGACCCGTGATAGGTTGTACGTTTGCGATTTACATTTTAGTAAATCGTGTCGACCCGTGATAGGTGACACCATGGTAACTGTACTGACCCGTGATAGGTGGTACATTTACGATTTATATTTTTGGTGAATTGTGCTGACCCGTGATAGGTGGCACCTTGGTAAACTGTACGGACCCGTGATAGGTTGTACGTTTGCGATTTATATTTTAGTAAATCGTGTTGACCCGTGATAGGTGACACCATGGTAACTGTACTGACCCGTGATAGGTGGTACATTTACGATTCCCGTAAACTGTTTTTCGATTTATTTTAGTAAATCGTGTTGACCCGTGATAGGTGACACCTCGGTAAACTGTACTGACCCGTGATAGGTGGTACGTTTATGATTTACGCATTTTAGTAAATCGTGTTGACCCGTGATAGGTGGCACCTCGGTAATTGGTACTTTGGCCTGCGATAGGCGGTACAATTATGATTTACGGCCCTTCGAGGAGGGTTTTGGTTTGGAATTCCGAGTCCATGCATTTTGGCATATACGCATTGCATTAGGGTGCCTGGCACGCGAGTCATGTTTGATTTGAGTTTATGATTGAGTGATTCGAATTTTGATTTATCGTGATAACTGAGATGAAGGTGTTAAGTGTTATGTGTTGTTTATTGTGTGTGAGTATGATGGTTATCGAACCTTCGTGTGTCGTAGTAATCGCGTAGGAATTGCTAAGTGTTAGGTTGTGGACTTGATTAGGAATGACTTAGGTTAATTCATGAATTTTTGGAAAACTGATCAGGGAAATCGATTTCCCAATCGATTGGATGAAAGACAGGGGCTTGGCCAAATGAACAAAATCGATTAGCCAATCGATTTTGTAAATCAGCCTTTTAAAATCCCTTTCGAAATCGATTGCCCAATCGATTAGGCCTTAAGTCAGGGGCTCAGGAACCAATCAATCGATTTACCAATCGATTGAATTCAGCCCAGGATCCCGTTTCATTTAAGAATCCCTCACCAAATCGATTAGGAAATCGATTGGCTCGAGACCAGGGGCTCAGGAACCAATCAATCGATTTACCAATCGATTGAATTCAGCCCAGGCCTCTGTTTCCATTAAAAATCTTCACCCCAATCGATTGCCCAATCGATTGGCTCAGTGAAAATCCTCATTTTTAGTTGTATGATTAATTGCTCATGAATCTATCCATGTTTTGTTTTATCATGTGTTAATTAGGAGATCGAGAACTGCATTTTACCTTCATTTTCATTGGCAATGTAATGTATGAACTTTTCGCACATTGAAAATCCTGTTAAGGTGCATGCTTAGTTAAAAAGTTGTTTTGAGCATTCAAAAACTTAATTGCTATGTGTTATCTGTTATTTTCTGGTTGGTGACCCTTTACACTATTGTGGGAAATCTGGGCTTTGCCCTCAGATGAGAGTCAGGACGGCCCTACTGGTTCGTACCCTACGGACAGGGATGGAGATGGGAATGCTTGACTGCGGTTGTGTTAGGAGGATCTCACGGGGCGCGTGGAGATTACTCAGGGTGTATAGTTTTTTTTGGTAGGATGATCAGAGTAGGATGATGTATAGGGACTAGGGTCCTTCTTTTGGTTTGGAGTATTTTAGTTCTGGAAAACTGTACTTATACAAATATTATCAGTTTTATATCATCTTTGAATGGGTTCCATGTACCATTTGATGTTTATGTAGAAATGTTTTGGATTTGTAATTGGAGAAACTTTTCCGCTGCGTAAATTATAATGACTCAATTATTTATCCAACAGCATTTCCTGATTTATTTCCTTGTTCGTTTTTAATTACTTTTAGAAAAAAAAAAATATACCCTCGCTAAGAAAAACGGGGTGTTACATTGTGGTATCAGAGCATAGGTTTAGTTTTCTTTGGGAGCTGTGGAACCTTGGTTATAGATTGTAGGTCGACCTATAAGTTAGGAGTTGTCAAGTCCATTATAATTGGGTGTTGTTAGTCGGACGTTAGTTTAGAATTAATTGATGTAGTGTTAAAACTCTACTTGATGATGGTTCTTATAGGAAACCATGCCGCCCAGAAGGAATGACGCTCCGAGAGCCAACGCTAGGAATGACCAAATGGCGGAGGCTATAAACAACATGGCTGCTTCTGTCGCTGCACAGACCGCTGCCAAGACTCAACGGGATCTTGAAAAGAGGGGAAGAGAGATCCGTGCTGCAGAGTCAAGGGGGTTGGAAGACTTCCGTCGTTACAATCCTCCTAAGTTCAAGGGGGATGAGGGTTCAGAGAAGGCGGATCAATGGATCCAAGAAGTGGAGAAGATCTTTGATATGATTAACTGCCAGGCTGGAGTGAAGGTCAGTTATGCCACGTATATGTTGCTAGGGGATGCTGAATACTGGTGGAGGAGTGCAAGGTTGTTGATGGAGCAGCCCACGAGGAGGTGAACTGGGAATCGTTCAAAAGAAAGTTTTTAGACAAATACTTTCCGATGAGTACCAGGACTAAGTTGGGTGACGACTTTCTGAAACTTCACCAGGGGAGCCTGACTGTGGGCGAGTATGCTGCTAAATTTGAATCTCTATCGAGGCATTTCAGGTTCTTCCGTGAAGAAATTGATGAACCGTTCATGTGTCATCGTTTCCAAGACGGATTGAAGTATGAGATTCAAGATTCCGTCTTACCTTTGGGAATTCAACGTTTCCAAGCGCTGGTAGAGAAATGTAGAGAGGTGGAAGATATGAAGAACAAGAGGGCTAGCCGAGTTGGGAATTTTAATTCGGGAGGCCCTAGTCGGGCGAATTATCAGAATAGGGGAAGAAACAAGTGGCTAAACCTTATAATCGCCCCCAGAATAACAACGGTGGACCGAGTCGCCCAGGGAACCAGAATTTCGGAAGGCAAATGGGGCAAGTGCTTCGATGTTTCCGATGTGGGAAAGAAGGACACTATGCTAGTGCTTGTACCACTAACATCCCCATCTGTCACAATTGTCAGAAGTCGGGGCACATGGCAAGGGAGTGCACGGCTCCAAAGGTGGAACCAGTGGTGAATGTAGCTAGGGCTACCCGTCCTACTGCTAGAGGACGCATTTATTGTGTGAATGCTGAAGAGGGAAATCCATCTGGTAATCTGATTCAGCGTGATTGTGAGATTGCAGGTAACACTCTAACTGCACTCTTTGATTCGGGGGCAACCCATTCCTTCATTGCTATGGACTGTGTGAATCGCTTGAAGTTATCTGTGTCTGCTTTACCTTTTGATTTGGTTGTTTCCACGCCTGCTAAGACCTTAACCGTAAATTCAGCATGTTTACATTGTCGAATGACTATTCAGAATAGGGATTTCTTGGTTAATCTAATTTGTTTGCCGCTACAATCACTCGAGGTCATCCTCGGTATGGATTGGATGTCTTATCATTATGTGATTTTGGATTGTGCTCGTAAATTGGTTCTTTTCCCCGAACCAGGAGTTGTTAAGTATTTAGCTGCTAACAAACTCCGAGTGTCGCTAAGTGAAGGGACTCATGAGTTTTTGTCTCTAGCAAATGTAGAGGCAAAGATAAATGTGGAAATAGAAGATGTGATACTTGTCAACGAGTATCGGGATGTATTTCCAACGGAAATTCCAGGATTGCCACCGGTAAGAGAAGTGGAATTCTTCATTGATTTACACCCAGGAACGGGACCTATTTCAATGGCACCTTATCGAATGTCGCCATTGGAATTAAATGAGCTCAAAGGCCAAATTGAAGACTTGTTGGAGAAGAAATTCATCAGACCGAGTGTATCACCATGGGGTGCTCCAGTTTTGCTAGTTAAGAAGAAGGACGGAAGCTCGCGCCTATGTGTGGATTATAGACAGCTTAACAAGGCAACTATTAAGAATCGTTATCCTTTGCCACGAATCGATGATTTGATGGATCAATTGAGGGGGCCGCGATATTTTCGAAGATTGACTTGAAGTCGGGTTACCATCAGATCCGAGTAAGGGAAGGAGACATTCAGAAAACAGCTTTCAGAACCCGCTACTACGGACATTATGAATACCTGGTTATGCCGTTTGGAGTTACCAATGCACCGGCAATTTTCATGGACTACATGAACAGGATCTTTAATTCGTTCCTTGATAAATTCGTAGTGGTATTCATTGATGATATATTGATTTATTCAAGGACTGAAGAAGAGCATGGAGAACATTTGCGACAAGTTCTTGAGATTTTACGCGAGAAGCGATTGTATGCCAATCTGTCGAAGTGTGAATTTTGGCTAGAGAAAGTGAATTTCTTGGGACATGTGATCACCAAGGAAGGAATCGCTGTAGATCCGGCTAAGATTGAGGCGGTTCTTGCTTGGAAACAGCCTCAGACTGTCACTGACATACGGAGTTTTGTAGGACTGGCAGGGTACTACAGGAGGTTTATCGAAGGTTTTGCTAAGATTGTGGCTCCACTGACACAACTTACCAGAAAAGATCAACCGTTCGCTTGGACGGAGAAGTGTGAAGAAAACTTCCAGTTACTAAAGAGAAAATTGACGACCTCACCTGTATTGGTATTACCGCAATCAGAAGAACCCTATGAAGTTTATTGTGATGCATCTCACCAAGGGTTAGGATGTGTTCTGATGCAACACAAGAAAGCTGTGGCTTTATGCCTCGAGACAATTGAAGATTCATGAGAGGAAACTATCCTACTCATGATTTGGAGCTCGCCGCGGTTGTTTTCGCATTAAAGATCTGGAGGCATTATTTATATGGGTGCACGTTCACCGTGTTCAGCGACCATAAAAGCTTGAAATATTTGTTTGATCAGAAGGAGTTGAACATGCGCCAGAGACGTGGATGGAAACTCTTAAGGATTTTGATTTCACACTGCAGTACCACCCTGGGAAGGCCAATGTAGTGGCTGATGCGTTGAGCAGAAGAAGTGTATCGGTGTCTTCACTAATTATGGCTAGACAACAAGAGTTGTGGGAAGCTTTAGAGACTTGCACTTGAACGTAGAGTTTGCACCGGGAATTTTGAAATTCGGAATGATTAAGGTCTCGAGTGGATTACTTGAAGACATTGCGAATTCTCAGGATGACGTCTTAATTCAAGAGAAGAGGAATCTAATAGTACAAGGGAAGACGACTGAGTTCAAGATCGGGGCAGATAATGTTTTGCGGTGTAATGGTAGGATTTGTGTACCAGCCATTACAGATATGCGGAAAACTATTCTAGAAGAGGCGCATAAGAGTATAGCTGAGTATTCATCCTGGGGAACAAAGATGTATCAGGATTTGAGGCAGATTATTGGTGGCCAGGAATGAAGAAACATGTGGCGGAATATGTGTCCACTTGTCTAACTTGTCAGAAGCAAGGTGGAACATCAGCGACTGCTGGAATGGTTGCAACCTTTAGATATCCTGAATGGAGTGGGACAGCATTTCCATGGATTTCAATACCGGATTACCAAAGCAAGGAGAAAAGAATGATTCCCATATGGGTGATAGTGGATCGACTAACCTAATCTGCTCACTTTTTGCGGTAAGGGACCACCTATAAGGTAGTTCAGCTACGGAGATCTACATTGCGGAAATTGGTGAGGTTAACGGGGTACCATCGAGCATTGTATCAGACCGTGCCCGAAGTTCACGTCGCATTTTTGGGGAGCATTACACGAAGCGTTG
>PGTU02010023.1:0-11710 GCA_002896215.2 Cicer echinospermum
GGTTTTATCACTACAAACATTATTATTATTATTTTATTAAAGTACCCCTTTTTCCCACGCACGTGCGCCAAACAAACGTCATTCATGCAACCCTTCAAGATCGTTAGTACCTAAATGTTGGTGTAAGGGGTCAGTTCATCCCACGGCAAAATTAGACCAAATAATAAGTTAACAACCATAAAATATAAATATAAAATCTTTTTGTAATAAAAGATTTAGAGAAAATGATCTTTATAATTCATAAGGTGTATCAAAAATTATAAAATATATCTTAAACAACAATAGTAAAGCTGACCTTAGATATAAATTATATATAAAAATGTCAATGGCAATAAAAATGTATGCAATATCATGTCCTAAACATACATGATCCGGATATAGTCAGCCACTAAGAGCGTCCACACAGAAGTCACTCATTACAATGGCGGAAAAAAACCAGCCACCTCGGCGTCCACAAAGATGCATATCGGTATGTCTATGACAATGATAATGATGTTCGAAATGTACAAATCACTAGCCACTAGGCAACCACAAAGAAATCATACAACAAATAATCAGCACTTAGGCCACCCACAAAGAAAACTATTCATTAAATGCATATCTCAAATCAATTTCCTCATATTGTTTAAATGAAAATAAATTCATCAATTTCATCAAACACCGTATATGTTCATAAGAGTCAAGTTTTAAAATTTAAGTACTCAAGAATCAAGGATTAAAATTAAATACTCATAATAAACATGTTAATACAATACATCATTATAAATTATAACTTTATAATTAAGTACTCTAAAAATATGTATAGCACTGAACGTTTCAGAAAAACATATTAGATGAAGAAAACATATGTGATAAAATATAATTCTATAATTAATTTCATCAAAATAGAGAATTACCTAAAGAAAGAAACAATCAAAGCATGATAGTTAATTTCTTTACGACGAAAATAAAATTGACATTTTTCTTTAATCACATCCAGAAATTCACTATCAATATCTTACGAATCGCTGAATTTAATATCTAACCTAACTCCGCATGGGGGAAAAGCCTTTACCTTGGACGCTTCTTTCCACGTACCACTATATAGCCCTCTCGAAAATCTCACCAATGAATAAAAGTTTATAGCTTCGATCAGAATGCCGGGAATGTAAGGATGGTGTTTAGTGCTTAGGAAGTTATTCGATAAGTGTTATGTGGTAATGGCGTGTGAGTGATTATGACTTATTTTCCTCTACTGCAAGTTTAATCGGTCCACTAAGAAGGAGAGGTGTATGTGACTAATAAAGGAGGCATAAAGTTGATCAGGAGATAATGATAAATCTCCTTCATTGGTTAATTGCACACATGAATAAGCATTAAATTGAATAATGTCATTCAATGACCAACGTTAAGAAATTTAATTGACATTCATGTTATTTATTCTTTGCTAGTACGACATTTAAATGGACACAATATAAACTAATATATAAAATATAGTTATAAAATAGTAGTGCGTGATTCAATTTGACTGTGTGCGAGAGTGTGCTGGTGCCTATTTTGGGTCCATTTTGTTCACTCCTTTTCTTTTAGGGGGGGACAATATTTCTACGAATTTTCCTTAGTTCAATAATATAAAGTCAAATAAATTATTTAATAATGAAAATACTTTATCAAAAATTAAACATCCAAAGACATTATTATCTTACTATCGCCACACTAAATTAATAAAAGGATAAACAAAACTAAACGATTTTAAATTAATTAATTAAAAAAAGGGTTGTTACTAATACTTACCCCTATATATATATACGTCCTCGAAACTAGAGGGTTTCTAGAGGTTATGGGTAAAGCTCTCTCATCTTCTCTTCCAACTCCCAGTAGCATCCCCAGTCGTCTTGGTTCCAAATCACCTTAACCAATCGCAATTTCCTTTCCTCAAATGTTTGGTATTCTTGTCGGCGATGCTTATCGGGGGCGGCGGCGGGCTGGACCTCGAAAGTAAAGATCTCCTTCTCTGATATCAGTGGCCGTAATTAATATGAGATTTGATGGATCTGCCATGTACTTCCTCAATTGTGATACATGGAAATGAACACATCATGTAATTAGCTAAATTCGGTGGTAAAGCAATTTGATACGCCACTTGACCGACACGTCGAAGAGAATTGGTATGGTTCAATAAACTTCGGAGTAATTGCTTTTTAGACTTCAATTCCCTACCAACTCCAGTAGTAGGCGTCACTCTCAAGAATAATGTTCATCCTCCTGGAACTCCAAGGGTCTCCTATATGCTCGATCACATAACTCTTCTGCCTGCTCTGTGTTGTTCTCATCCGCTCTTGGATCTGACGCACCTTCTCTGTAGTTGTTGCACCAACTCTGGCGTCCTACAATTAAATTTTCTGCCATCCTGATACCAACACAAGGGAGTTTGACACTTGCGCTCAATACAAAGTCTCGTACGGGGCCCATTACCGATGCTTGCTATGATAGCTATTATTATAGTAAATTCAACAAGAGGCAATAGATCATCCCAAACTTCCTCTGTTATCTATGTACAAGCTCTTAGCAAATCCTCTAATGTCTGAATAGTCCTTTCAGTTTGACCATCGGTTTGAGGGTGGGATGCGGAACTCAATCTCAATTTAGTACCCAATGCCTCATGCAATGCTCCCACAAACGAGAAGTGAACTTTGGATCTCTATCAGACACAATGCTAGATGGTATCCCGTTGTAATCTAACACTTTCCGCAACGTAAATCTCTGCAAGCTTTGATACATTGTAAGTAGTCCTTACAGGTATGAATGTGCGGATTTGTGAGCCTGTCAATAATCACCCAAATGGAGTCAAATTTCTTACTCGAGTCTTAGGTAATGCCACCACAAAGTCCATAGATATGCTATCTCATTTCCACACTAGGTGTACATCTAATGATCTGCAACAATCCAACAGATTTTTGGTGTTTGTTTTTAGCCTCTTTGGCAAGTCAGGCAAGACGCACCCATATATTCCGCCACTTTGTTTCTTCATTCCTGGCCACCAAAATCTTTGCTTCAAGTCTTTATACATCTTTGTAAGTACCAGGAGTGAATACTCAGTTGCTCTTGTGGCCTCATCCAAAATGGTTTTTCTCAACTCTGCATTATCCAGCACACAAATACGTTTATTACACCACAAAATGTTATATGGACCCATTTCAAATTCGGGAGCCTTGCTGGTCTCAACCAATTTCCGTCTCCCCTGAATAGCCTCATCGGTCACTTGAAGGGCTTTTATCTCATTCATTAGTTTATTATCTACAATGATCATTCCACATTGTCATTTTTTCCCGACAAAGAATCCATATTAAGATTCAAGTCGCGAAAATCTCTAACAACTCTAATCCTTTCAATGTTATGGATGACAAATGGGCTCGTTTCCTACTCAAGGCATCAACCACCACATTGGCTTTTCCTGGGTGAATAGTGTAACGTGAACTCATAATCCTTGATGAACTCCATCAATCTCTCGATGTCGGATATTAAGCTCCTTCTGGTCAAACAAAGTATTTCAAACTTTTATGGTCACTGTATACATCAAAAATGCAGCCCCATACAAATAGTGCCTCCATATCTTTAGTGCAAAAACTTATTGCAGCCAACTCCATGTCATGCGTGGGGAGAGAATGTTGCTCATGCACCTTCAACTGTCTTGAAGCATATGCTACCACTTGTTTGTTCTGCATAAGTACACAACCCAACCCTTGTAACGAGGCATCGCAATAAACTTCATATGGTTCTTCTGGTTGTGGCAACACCAACACCGGTGAAGTAGTTAGTTTCTCTTTCATCATCCGAAAACTCCTCTCACATTCCTCCGTCCATGCATAAATATGATTCTTTCTTGTGAGTTGTGTCAACGGCGCTACAATCTTGGCAAAATCCTCAATGAATCTTCTATAATATCCAGCCAAGCCCAAGAAACTTCTAATCTCTGTGACGGTTTATGGTTGTTTCCATGCCACCACAGCCTCTACTTTAGTTGGGTCGACAGCGATACCTTCCTTTGAAATGGACATGTCCAAGAATTTCACCTTCCTCCAGACACAGAATTCACATTTCCCAAATTAGCATTACAACAATCTCTTGTCCTTCAAGACTTGCAAAACTTGACGTAGGTGAACTTCATGTTCCTCCAGGCTCTTTAGAATAAATCAATATGTCATCAATGAAGATTCACTACAAATTTGTCTAAGAAGGGGTGACAATATTACGATTCATGTAGTCCATGAAAATAGCTGGTGCATTGGTGACACCAAAAAGGCATCACCAAATACTCATTACAGTGTCACATAGCGAGTTCTGAATGCAATTTTAGGAAATGTCTTCTTCCTTCACCGAATCTGATGATACCCCGACTTCAAATCATTTTTTGAAAATATCATTTGATGCTTTGAGTTGATCATCAAATCATCATGCGTCATGCAAGGGATACCTGTTTTTGATTGGTGACTTTGTTAAGCTGACGGTAATCGACACATAGTCTAGACTTTCCATCATTCTTCTTCACTAGGAGTACATGGTGATCCCCAAGGTGAGACACATTCGGTCGTATGAACTGTTTAGATAAAGGTCCTCCAACTGATTTTCAACTCTGACAATTCAATGGAGACATTCATATAGGTGCAATAGATATAGGTCATGTACCCGGAGTCACATCAATTGAGAATTCAATATCACGAACTGGGGGCAATCCTGGTACATCCTGCGGAAATATCTCTGGAAAATCTTCGACCACAAGTATCCCGTCTACCTCCACCTCTAGCTCGTACTGACTGAGTTGAGGGAAACACACTTCTGAACTCCCCTTTTCAAAGAGAAGTTCAATTTATTGGTATCGAGGAAATCGAGAAACACCTGGGTCTGGAATATCACAGACTTACGAGCACAATCCAATAGAACATAATGGCTTGACAACCAATCCTTCAAGAGTGATCACTGCCCACATGCTTGAGGGGAATACAAATCAAATCAACGTTGAATCTCATATCAAACACAATCAACGGACATTGCAAGCAAGCCGTATTACATTCACCGATTCGGGTAGAAGGTAGGGTTAACCACCAAATCAAAACGGCAAAGTAGTAACAGTAAGTGGAGCGAATCCACCCAATCCAATGAAATGAATGAGTGTGTTGCCCCCGATTATAAATTACATTAAGTGACTTTTCCAGCAATTAAACACTCACCTTGGATAAGTTAAGAGGAAGATGGAGTTTCCTCTCCATTGATGTGGTAGACACGTCCTTGGCAGTAGGGCGTACAACATTGTCGTTGACATTTATTGGGTTGACAGCTCTATCGTCCTTCCGTTCAGGGCATTCATTTGCAAAATGGTCTGGTTTCTGACAAATGTAACACCACCCTTGGTCTGATTGGACACTCAGATATCTTATGTCCTTCTCTGTTGCAGCGAAAACACTTAGCAGGGTACGCCTGGTCTCGACCTGGAACTTTTGGCCCTTGACCTTCCCTGTTTGAGGTCGAGGTTGATCTCTAGCATTCCCTAGTGGTCGGGCATATGGCTTGTGTTGTTGATGCTGCCTGCCCCTATTCTGTTGGTCGTTATGCCCCTGAGGTCTGATGGGTCAACCTATAGCACCCCTATTTAGGCGGCTCTGTTTCATCTGCTCCACTTTCTTGCATTTCTCCACTAGCACTTGATATTGACGTATCTCCAAGGGCCCCACTAACTCCTTAATCTCATACCTAAGCCCGCTTTCAAACCTCTCGCACATGTATTCTTCATCTATCTGAATTAGGAAATAGCGGAAGTGCTTTGCTAGGGACTCGAACTTTGCCGCATATTCCGCTATCGTGAGATTCCCTTGATACAAACTTCAGAAATTGGGGCCTCCTTCTCAGCCCTAGCACTTTTCGGGAAGTATTTTTCTAGAACTTATTCTTGAAAGCCTCCCAGGTTAGCTCTTCATGATTTGTCTCCATCATTTTTCTCGCACCTCGGCACCAGTATTCAGCTTCACCAATCATCAAATAGGGTTGCATACTCTACTTTCGCATTGTCAAAGCAGTGTAAGATCTCGAAGATCTTCTTGATTTCTTGCAGCCAAAGATCAGCCTTGTCGGGGTCATGTTCCCCTTTGAATTTAGGGCGGATCTTGTCGACGAAATTCATCAATGCTCTTGCTGCACTGGCTGCTTCATCCCTCTGATCCCTCTGTGCATCTCGTTGAGCCTGGATCGCAGCTTGTTGGGCCATTGTTGCGACCATAGCATTCAGCTTGGATTGCTTCAGTCATGTCGTTTCTTCCTGGGGAATCGATCAGTTTGTGCGACGAGCCATAACGCTTCCTAAAATTATCTAATTAGTAAAATATTATAATGTAATTTTAACTTGGGTAGTACGGAAGTCTTTTATTGAGCACTATATAGTAGGTTTGGGTTATACAGCAAGTCGTTCTTGGAGGGGTTCCCAGGAAAGAGAGGTGGGTCAATGGACAATTAATAACCAAGTTCTTTCCTTAGCCAGAATCCCTCCAATACAACCTTTTTGTATTATCCTTCCCTTCTATTTGGGGATCATACAATTATACATAATATAGGGTTTTGAACATTGTCTTAATTACATACATTTAGATCACATGATAAAGCTCACCAATTACTTTGTGATTTAGATCGAAATAATTTTAAATCGTGGTAATAAACTCATAATTCATAAATCATACAATCATAAATGTTTATTGTTTGATTAAAATTATTTCTAATCATAGGATCAAGAATTTAAAACATATTTTTAATCATAATTATTTAAAGAAATTAGAACAATATTAAATTCACATAATTGAAATTTAAGTCATTAATGACATAAATAGTTAGTAGAAAATCAAACCCTTAGTATACAAAAGAAGTAAGAGAGTTTAAAATTAAATAAAATAAAACAATCATACGATGAACAAGTAAAAAATCAAAAAGATTATAAAATGTAACAACTTAAATAAAAATATAACAGACAATGCCAATAAAAGCATGCAAGTAGTAGTAGAGATTTCAAGTTTGAAAAATTTAAATTACACTATTAAACCAAATATTTAAAACATATATTTAATAGCAAAATCATGGAGGTTATACAATTGATGACACATAGTAAATTTAAGTAAATTTAATAATTAGAAGAACCAAGCAATTAACATATTTAATGACCACTTAATATGAATTAATAATTCTTAAAAATTCAAATTCAAGAAGGTTCACAATTTAATAATTAATAAAAAGTTTTAAGTAATTAATAGAATTCAATTCAAGAAGGTTGCATAATCAATGACACATAATAGAAATTTAAATAAATAGTAAAACTCAAATCATTAGAAGATTATATGATAACATGATAACATATCACAGAAAAACATGCGACAATACACGAAGCGTCCCATCTTACCAATGTCGAAAATTAGTGCTCTGATACACAATGTAAAGCCCCGGATTTTGATCCAAGACGTTACTTAAAAATATTTATTTTCTTTCAAAAACGACATTAAATTTTTTTTTTAAAAGTAGTCCATCATAATGATCAATAAAATTTATCTAGTAAGTAGTTTTGATTTCTTTTTAAGATAATATTAAGTACATGCAATTTATGGGGTATTATTTCTTATAACAGACAATTTATTAAATTGTAGAAAATGTCACTTAAAAATGATATAAGGATTCAAGTTTTTCCTAGCAGAAGGACCCGCTCCGATTCTTAGTTAAAATCGACGATGAAAATAAATAAAATGTAATAATTGTATCAAACGTCCTTATCACAAAGCATCATTATTATTTTATTAAAGAACCCCATTTTTCCCACGCGCGTGCGCCAAGCAAACGTCATTCATGCAACCTTCGAGATCGTTAGTACCTAAAGTGTTGGTTAGAGGTCATCATCACGAGAAAATTAGACAATAATCAAGTTAACAACCATAAAAAATATAAATATTAAAATTTTTTGTAATAAAAGATTTAGAGAAAATGATCTTTATATTCATAAGGTGTATCAAAAAATTAATAAAATATATCTAAACAAGTAGTAACTGACCTTAGAATAAATATTATATAAAAATACAATGGCAATAAAATGATGCAATTATGCATGTCTAAACATACATGATCGGATATAGCAGCCACTAAGGCGTCCACAAGAAAGTCACTCATCCAATAGGGAAAATTAGAACAGCCACTAAAGGGTCCATAAAGATGCATATGGTATGTCATGACAATGATAATGATGTTCGAAATGTACAAATCACTACCACTTAGGCAACCACAAAGAAAAATCATACACAAATAACCAGCCACTTAGGCAACCACAAAGAACTATTCATTAATGCATTCAAAATCATTTTCCTCATATTGTTAAATGAAAAATAAAATTCTCATCAATTTCATCAAAACACGTATAATTGTTCATAAGAGTCAGTTTAAAATTTAAGGTTCAGAGAATCAAGGATTAAAATTAAATACATCATAATAAACATGTTAATGACTACATCATTATAAAATTATAACTTTATAATTAAAGTACTCTAAAACATGTATGGCATTGAACGTTTTCACAACAAACATATTGATGAAGAAACATATGGTGATAAAATATAATTCTATAATTAATTTCATCAAAATAGAGATATTACTCAAAAGAAACAATCAAAGCATGATAGTTAATTTCTTTACGACGAAAATAAAATTGACATTTTTCTTTTAATACATCCAGACATCATATCAATATCTTACGAATCGCTAATTTAATATCTAACCTAACTCCGCATGGGGAAAAGCCTTACCTTGGAACGCTTTCCTTCCACGTACCACTATATAGCCCTCGAAAATCTCACCAATGAATAAAAGTTTATAGCTTCGATCAGAATGCGAGGGAAATGTAAGGATGGTTGTTTGAGTGGCTTAGGAAGTATTCGGATAAGTGTAGTGTTGGTAATGGCGTGTGAGTGATTATGACTTATTTTCCTCTACTGCAAGTAATCGTGTCCTAAGAAGGAGAGGTGTTATGTGACTAATAAAATGAGGCATAAATTGATCAGAGATAATGAATAATTCTCTCATGGGTTTAATTGCACACATGAATAAGAAAATTAAATTGAAAATAATGTCATTCATTACCAAACGTAAGAATTAATTGACCATCATGTATTTATTCTTTGCTAGTTACACATTTGAATGGACACAATATAAACTAAATATTATTTAATATGTTATAAAAATGTAGTGTGGGTGATTCATTTTGACTTAGTCAAAATTGGCTTGGTCATTGTTCACTCTAAGACAAATATTTCTACGAATTTACTTAGTCAATAATAAATAGTCCAAATAAATTATTTAATATGAAATACTTATCAATAATTAAACATCCAAAGAATTATTATCTTACTAATCGTCACACTAAATAATAAAAGGATAAACAAAACTAACGATTTTAAAATTAATAATTAAAAAAAAGGGTGTTACACCTTCTTTTTTTCTTAAATGTAATTGTTTTCCTTCTCTTTCAAATGTTTGCTTGCATAACATTCTAGGCTAGACAACCATAACGTAGGTTTAAATATCAATTTTTCTATATGATTAAATATATAAATATTTTTTTTATAAATTTGAAATCGTGTATTTCGAATTGAACAGCTTTTTTTACAATGCAAAAACTAAAAATAAAATATAATAGTTTTCCACATTTCTTCATTTACTTTCGAAGATATGTATGAAATGTGTCTAACGTGTGTTGAAGCAAAGACAAAAAATATATTAATATTTTCCTGATTTAACATACACACGTAGTACAAAAGTCATATAGGTGTTTTTATCCTTTGATATATTGTAAGGATAATTAAATTTTATTGTTTTGCAATATTAATTTTTAATAGTGTGGTGACATCTCAATTATTTTACACCGATATGTTATGTAAGAATTAATCCCAATTTTAAAATAAATTTACATATTGACTATACGAGTAATTTTGCAAATAATTAAGTTCAATTAGTGTTGTTCAACATTTGGTCAAAGCAAAAGTATGTACATAAGATATTTGACATTAATTCATAAGATAGAGGTGAGTTTAAGCATATGTCATTTTTGACCTCTATATATTCTATTGTGATAAGGTTACAATAAATAAACGACTCTCTATCTCTATCATTGAATATGCACAACATTCCGTCGCACGGATTAGCTATGAAAATTGGCGTTCGATAAAGTTTTTTCCGATCCACAAAAAAAATCACGGGTTGAGATTTGACGGGAGGGGATTGCAAATTTCTAAAGTAAATTTGAAATGATCCCGTCAAAAAAGTTTTCTAGCATGTGATGGGTTCTTGTTTCCATCCCACCTTTCTCGTTCATAATAAAGCGTACGAAAAAATGCATGCTTGAAATGAAACTCCATAAAACTAATAACAAAAAGTGCTTTTTCAATTGATTTTAAATGCGGAGGATACCAGAAAGGCTCTCGAGGGGAAGTTTGACCCATATCCCATCAGTGCATTCTTGTGGTAGATGGTCAAAATTGTAACAACATCAGCAAAATCAACATCATCAACAACAACATTGAAGAACATCAACAACAACAACAACAAAGGTTTCAACCAGTTGATTTTTATTTTATTCTTCCATCTAAAATGTAAAATATGTTATTGATATGACTCTTGATTACATGAAGAAAAGAAAAACGCAAACCATATATCTTCAAAAGATACTTCACAGAAGCAAACCAAAGAGATGTTCTTAACAATATATTTTGCTTTTTTTTTTTTTTTTTCACAAATGTAATTTGTTTTCTTCTCTCTCTCAAATGTTTGCTTGCATAGCACTCTAGGCTATACTAAAATATAAAACGTAGTATCAAATATGCATATCCAAATAATGATGACTCTATGAGTTGTTTTTTGTGTGCATTTTCCTTTTTAATCCATTTTCCTTTTTATCTCATTTGCATTAATCTTGTGTGTGAGTGTGTGTATGAGAGTTTATTCACTCACTCTTGTTTCAATTATTATTATAAGAAGAGGAAAAACATAGGCTTAATTGCACTTTTGGTCCCCCTATTATAGGTGAAAATTGAAAGTAGTCCCCCCATTTTGTTTGTCCCCAGTTTTAGTCCCCCAAACAGAATTTGAGTCCAAATCATGATGAGTTGTCAATTTTTTTAATGATGTGTCAATAAAAGGGTGACGTGGCAGACGCTTTATGTGGAATAAACTCATTATTATATTATTTCTGATTAAAAAATATAATTTATATTTTTAAAAACCATTATTATAATTGTGACAAATATTTTTAAAAATACAATTTAATTGTTAAAATTAAGTTAAAAGAAAAAACACCTAAAATCATGAACCCTAAACAAATCAAAATAAAAAACATTCACTCATGAACCCTAAAATCATTCTGGATTTCTTCCTCCTTAACAACACGATCAACATGGCCTCCATCTCTGCCCTCAACATTGCGCTCAACTTCCTCCTCAACAGTTTCATCAACAAAGCTCTCAACTTGACCCACTCTCTCCGCCCTTGCAATTTCAGACACCTCAACTTCTTACTACTAGCCTATCGCCTAGAGCCAAGCTTCGACCGCGACTGCTCGTCACTTCTGGGCGCCTTGTTCCGTCACCAGAGATCCAAGTCAGCACCGGCAAAGATCTCTTGATTCCTTGCGGCCGGGCCGGCTTGGAAGCAAGCTACCTGTCGC
>PGTU02010025.1:0-10523 GCA_002896215.2 Cicer echinospermum
CACTTAGACAACCACATAGATAAAATATTCAAAACACAAATCACAAGCCATTTCAACAACCACAAAAATAATATTATTTAAAACACAAATCGCTCGTCACTTAGGCAACCACAAAGATAAAATATTTAACATTAAATTTTAATCACATAAGACATCAAAGTTTTATTCTCATAGACGCTTACAATCAAGAGTCAATAATTTTATTATCCCAAATATATAACACACAAACACGTGAATAAATGTCTTGCAGTCATAACTTTCATTTTATAAACTATAAAATTGGATTAACGACGTGTTATTGATAGACATCAAAACTCAAATAACGAATAACACATACAAATATAAACTTTATTTCTTCTACTATAAATTTTCTCCGATTATTAGTCATTTAGACATACAAATCAAGGTTTGCCGCTAAACACATCACAAAAATCAACTTAATCATTTTATCATAATTAAAATTAAAACTTTACACCAATTCCCCCAAAACTCATATAGATTTCTTAAAAATCAAAACTTTGAAATGAAATAGCACAAAAATCGAAACTTTAAATTAAAGACATCCTAAAAAAAGTATTACTAATGAGATCATAATAAAAATCATAGCTTTATAATTAAGTACACATAAACAACACAAAAACAATAACTTTACATCAAATATATGACATCAAACATATTACGCATGTTATAATAATAAAAATCGAAATTTATAATTAAGTTTATCAAAGCAAACATATTACTCATTAAAACAAAATATTATAGTTAAATTCTTTAAGGCAAATAAAAATCAATATTTTTCTTTTAAGACATCAAGACATATATCAATATCTTACAAACTATTAATTTAATATCTAGCCAAACCTTGCATGGGGAAAAGCCCTTACCTTATGCGCTTTCTTTCTTAACACCTCTAAATTTGCACGAGAAGTAGCTCATGAGGCAGTAATGAATTCAACAATGATAGATATTGGAATTTACGACATAGAAAATTATTTTGATAGTGTACGAATGAAAAATAGGGGTGACAACAAGAGGGCTAATGGAAATGTATGAACATATAAGCTATTTACGTTGCACTACTACCCTTGATTTGTTGTCTAAAATTGAAGTGCACTTAATATCTCCTAAAATGAATACTTATTTGGTCGCAAATAAAACTAACAAACAATATAACTTTTATAAATTGTAATTTAATTAAATAATTCAACTAAAACTTTATCAACTAAAATAAATCAAGCAAGACAAGAATATCACTCACACATAACAAAATAAAACAAATCTATCAAACAAATCAATTTCACGATTATCGAAATTATTCAAATAAATAAAATGCACAATAGTCCATTTAGGAAATAATGACATCATAAATCGTCCTCATGTACTTGTCATGCCAAAACAATCAAATAAAAATAAAGATTATACTTATTCACATAGAATAGAGTGTGATAAAACTTAATTTAATTTATTTACACATAAAATAATTATTAAATTAATAATAGAAATTACTAAAAAAACACATATATAATATATATGAAAATTTTGGGGTGTTACAATACTTACCCCGTTAAAAATAGTTTCGTCCTCGAAACTAAGAGAAAAAAACAAATGGACAAGATACTCACACGTATTGACACATCTCTTAAAAAAATCAAGTAAAATTATTTTGAATCCCCATTAGTGTCACAAAAATTAGTTAATCATCAACAATTCAACTAAAGTATAAAAACTTGAATTGTATAAATTTTACTTGTTAAACACATGAACTGGTTAATGCAAACTAGTGAGCATATAAAGAAAAACAAAAGAGACAAAACCGAAAATATTGTTTATTAAAATAGATCAAATTTAGAATTTTATGTTTATAATAATAATTTAAAATTTCAAAAATAGAACAAGACGGATAGCATAGATCCTTTCAAAAATGCATTTCTATAACGAAATTGACAATGCAATACTAATAGAAAAAATTCATAAGGAATGATGTATAATAATAATAACACAATAATAGTATAATAATAATAATATAATAATAATAGTAATAAAAATAATAATAAACATTAAAATTTGTTAATGAAAATAAAAATGGATGAAATTCAAATAAAAATAAACACATAATAAAACTCACCTATTGAATTTTATTAAATTCCATAAATTCGATACATTTATCATTATTCATAGCACACACATTTTATAACTTATATCATAAAGACAATGCAAAATAAAATAAATCTTGATACACTTTTTAATAGTTAAAATATATTATCGGGGATGGTAAAAATGAATTATTGTTATCGCCTTCTTCAAAATTAAGTCATCGTGATTAACCTCTCCTACTCATTTAGTAATAATCATATTAATTTTTCTTTAAATCAAGATTATTAAAATACTTTTAGTACATTTCTATAGCACGAAGGTACCGTCGCGTCTTCCATTCATTTCAACCATGTTAACTATTTTTAATCCAACCAATCTTTTAAAATTAATATCATGATAAAATAAAATGTAAAAAAAAACATACTTTTACAATTAAAATTTGTAGCATTTAGATTATAATAATAAATACTGGAAAAACATTTTAATTTAGGTTACTAAACAAAATTTATTTTATAGTAATAAAAATATTCAATGATTGTTGACAAGGGAAAATCATTCTTAGTCCTTTTTTATGTAACTTTTGACATAAAAGAAAATCTAAATGTTAACAAATAATAATAATAATAATAATAATAATAATAATAATAATAATAATAATAATGATAATGATAATAATAAAAATAATAACAATATAAATGGTAAAATAATTACAACAACCTACTATCTTAACTCTTCATCTTACGGTGGGTAAATAATATTCATAACTAAAGAAAATATTAAATATGTATATAAATTCAAAAAGAAAACGTAACCGCATTAAATTTGTCTTAAGAAAATTAATTTAAGAAGTAAAATCAAAATCAAATTAATTTATTAATTACCTTTGGAATATCAAAAAATATCTTAACTAAGAAAATTAAAAGGAAAAATTTATTTCTTACACTAATAATCACATCGAATTAAATGATATTCGTTTTAAAACATTTCAATTCATGCAATCAAAAATTTATAGTTTCATAAAAAATAACATAAAAGAGACAATGATAACAACAATAATATGTGACACTATATTTTATAACATAAATACTCATTTGTATCAAGTAGAAGATGAAATTAGTTTGTAATATTCATGATTATTATTAACAAGACTAATTAAGCCAAATAATAGCTAGATCACAATACATTTAACGTGAGGAAAAAGTAGAGAGTCTAAGATTATTAAAACAAAATAGTCATACGATAAACAAGTAAAAAAAAAATCATAGAAAGATAGTAAAATCTATCAAATTAACAAGAATATTTCTAAATAATATAAAAAGACAATGTTAAGAACACACAAGTAGACATAGAGATTTCATATTTGAAAACAACTAAATAAACAATAAAATAACACTATTAAACCACCAAATAATTAAGGCATATATTTAATGACAAAAATCCATGGAGGTTACATGATTAATGACAATAAGAATTTAAGTAATAAAATTCAATAGTTAGAAGAAAGAAACCATTAACATAACCAATGACACATAATAGAGATTTAAGTAATTAATAAAAATTGAATGATTAGAAAACCAAACAACTAATATAATTCATAACAGGTATTTAAGTAATTAGTAAAATTCAAATTCAGGGAGGTTACACAATTAATGATACATAACAGAAATTTAAGTAATTAGTAAAATTCAAATTCAAGAACATTACACAATTAATGACATATAATTAAAATTTTAAGTAATTAGTAAACTTCAAAAATTAGAAAATCAAACAAATAACACAAGCAACATCACAATACATGCAACAAACACGACACATTCACCCCACAAGATCCGAGAATTAGTGCTCTGATACCACAATGTAACGCCCCAAACTTTTTTGATAAAAAACTACTTAAAAATATTTGTTTTCTTTTAGAAACAATTATAAATTTTTTTCCTTAGGAGTAGTTCATGTAATAATTTGAAGGTGCGTAGGAAGACTTGATATATAATTATTATATATATATTATATAAATATATAATATATATATATATATTTTGTATAAGACATAATGCAATTTATTAAAATATTATTTATTTATTTATTTGCAAAATTAATATTTTAGTTGTTAGATTGATATTCATTTATGCTCCAAAATAAAATAAATCTTCTTTAAGTGAAATTCAAAAAAAGCAATGTTGACTGAAATTAATGACATTCAATTTTTTTTCTAGCAAATGAAATATTACGTCCACATTTCTATTAAAAGTTAATGATGAAGAGTGAATAACTTTACAATGTGCCATAAAAATTTAGTAATACAAAACATTATTTTTAAGTAAAATCCCATTTTCCCACGTGTGTGCACCAATCAAACATCATTCATGCAACTCTTTGAAGTCATTAGTACCTAAATGTTGGTGTAAGGGGTCAATTCATCCCACAACAAAATTAAACCAAATAATAAACTAACAACCATAAAATATGAATATAAACTCTTTTCCTAATAAAAGATTTAAAAAATTGATTCTTTAATAGTTCTCAAAGATGTATCAAAAGTCATAGAATAAATCAAGTAACAACTGTAGAGCAAATAATTAGATCAAAATAAAATAACAATAAAATGTATGCAAGTTATGCATGCTCCTAAACATATATGATCCAGATATAACCAACCACACAGAAGTCACTCATACCAATGGGAAAAATTAAACCAGCCACACAGGCGTCCACAAAGATGCATATGATATGTCATGAAATGATAATGATGCTCAAAGATACATATCACCACCCACTTAGATAATCACACAAATCACCAGCCACTTAGGCAACCACAAAGATAACAATATTTAAAATCCAAATCACCAGCCACTTAGGCAACCACAAAGATAACAATATTTAAAACACAAATCACCAGCCACTTAGGCAACCACAAAGATAATATTTAGAACACAAATCACTAGCCACTTAGGCAACCACAAAGATAACAATATTTAAAATGCAAATCACCAACCACTTTGGCAACCACAAAGATAAAAATATTTAAAATACAAACCACCAACCAAACCACTTAGACAACCACATAGATAAAATATTCAAAACACAAATCACAAGCCACTTAGGCAACCACAAAAATAATATTATTTAAAACACGAATCACCTGTCACTTAGGCAACCATAAAGATAAAATATTTAAGAGTAAATTTTAATCACATAAGACATCAAAGTTTTGTTCTCATAGACGCTTACAATCAAGAGTTAATAATTTTGTTATCCCAAATATATATCACACAAACACGTGAATAAATTTCTTACGGTTATAACTTTCGTTTTATAAACTATAAAATTGGATTAACGACGTGTTATTGATAGACATCAAAACTCACATAACAAATATAAACTTTATTTCTTCTACTATAAATTTTCTCCGATTATTAGTCATTTAGACATACAAATCAAGGTTTGCCGCTAAACACATCACAAAAATCAACTTAATGATGTTATCATAATTAAAATTAAAATTTTACCCCAATTCCCCCGAGACTCATATAGATTTCTTAAAAATCAAAACTTTAAAATGAAATAGCACAAAAATCGAAACTTTAAATTAAAGACAACCTAAAAAAATATTACTCATGAGATCATAATAAAAATCATAGCTTTATAATTAAGTAAGCAATAAACAACACAAAAATAATGACTTTACATCAAATATATGACATCAAACATATTACTCATGTTATAATAATAATAATAATAAAAATCGAAATTTATAATTAAGTTTATCAAAGCAACCATATTACTCATAAAAACAAAATATTATAGTTAAATTATTTAAGGCAAATAAAAATTAATATTTTTCTTTTAAGACATCAAGACATATATCAATATCTTACAAACTATTAATTTAATATCTAGCCTAACCTTGCATGGGGAAAAGCCCTTACCTTATGCGCTTTCTTTCTTAACACCTCTAAATTCGCACGAGAAATAGCTCATGAAGCAGTAATGAATTCAACACCGATAGATATTGGAATTTACGACACAGAAAATTATTTTGATAGTGTAAAAATGACAAATAGGGTGACAACAAGAGGCCTCCTGGAAATGTATGAACATATAAGCTATTTACGTCGCACTACTACCCTTGATTTGTTGTCTAAAATTGAAGTGCACTTAATTCCAACATTATGCTACCAATAATTAATATTTCTTTAATTTTATTAGGTTGTTACAAAGTCAATTGAAATCATGTGTATGAGTTAATTATAATAAACTAATAGAGTTCACCATATATTGAAGGGTGTCACACACCAATTTTAACTAAATAAGTAATTTAGAGATTGTCACATCATCCTTTAATTTTTTGTATCTAATAGTTACGAAACCAAAAATTTCATAGAATTATTTTTGTAGACAATTAAAATAAAATTATAATTTTTTTAGTTAAAAGTAGATTGAATGCATGATATTATTCATTAAAAGGACGATGATAGTCTTTTTGTGTCACTCTTAATTGCACAAAAACTTATAATCTCGCTTAAAAAATAATTAAAGGTGTTTAAAATGAGTTAATGCACATTATGCCAAGAAAACACCATGAATTGTCATAAATCTTGTCATAAAGGAGAGTAAAGAATAAGTCAAGTCACTAATTTTTTGTTTTTATAGGATGAACCAAAAATATTTTCAAAACACTTATATATTAAAGATTGGGTTCACTAACTCTATAATATCTCCTAAAATGAATACTTATTTGATCGCAAATAAAACTAACAAAACAATCTAACTTTTAAATAGAATAATTCAAACTAATATTTTATCAACTAAAATAAATCAGCAGACAAGAATACAACTCACACATAACAAAATAAAATAAACCTATCAAACAAATCATTTCATGCATGGATATCGAAACTAGTCAAAAAAAAAAAATATGCACAATAGTCCATTTATGAAATAATGACATCATAAATCGTCTCATGTACTTGTCATGCCAAAACAATCAAATAAAAATAAAGATTATAATTATTCACGTAGAATAGAGTGTGATAAAACTTAATTTAATTTATTTACACATAAATAATTATTAATTAATAATAGTAATTACTATAAAAAACACATATATACATGAAAATTTTGGGGTGTTACTATTAAACTCTCCCGTAGATTTAATAATTCATACTAATAACTTTATCAACTACAATAAGTCGACAACAAGACAAATAATTATCACACATAATTTAATATTGAATAATATTTGTATAGTTTCTAATTTATTTAAATAATAATAAATTTAGAGGATGCTACATATAGTCTCTTGTATTTTGTGAGACTATGAGATTAGATTGTCAACAAGAATGTATAGTTTCTACTGGTGTGTTTTTCCTTTCTGCATGTCTCCAACATAGTTAGCATCTGAAACACTACTAACCTGTACGTAGATGCATTACTTCTAACACAGACCAATGTTGTAATGCTGTCAGATATCTAATCATTTTCTTTAACAGTTGTTAATAGAGATGGAAATAATTCACACCTGCTATACCACAAACCTGTTTGATTTGGGTGGAGAAAAACCGCTATGATTGGATGCGGTGCGGATTTTACCCGAATTAAACTTTAGGGATGGAGGTGGGTTTGGGGGTGATGATATCCACCCGACCCGAAACCGCCCCACAAGTTAATATTATGCGATTTTTGAATTTTGTATACGTATACATATTAAATATACTTAAATTTTTTAAATATTAAAAATTAATAATCTTATCAGTATAGAAAATAATTTTTTATTTATTATTATTTATATAATTATTTATTTATTATATTATATTATTATAATTGTTATGATTTTAAAATTTTATAATTTATATATATAAATGGGTGGCGGTGTGGCGGAGAAAATTCGAACCCCGTGTGGACGCGGGAAATCCGAACCCACGTTGTGGGGCGGGGAAATCCAAACTCTTTGTGTGGCGGGAAATCAAACTCTGTTGTGAGGCGGGGAAAATCTGACCCCGTTGTGGAGCGGAGATGCAGACCTTAAATTTCACAACCCACTATGAAAATGGGTGCGAGTTTTCCCCATTAGTCGGTGTAGAGGTGGAGGAGGCAAAAATCCTCCCCCGACTCGCTTGTTGCCATGCCTAGTTGTTAAGTGAATTCTTTAGAATCAAAACTGAAATATGGCACACACATTTAGATGTGAACCAATCATTAAGTAAAGAAGGAACCAATCATTCCTTTGTATACCTTATGATCCTACCCTTACTTGACTAATCCTTATCAAGAAGAACATGTTAAAGATGCATAGGAGTAGACATAGGCTTAGATTCATCCATTTAAATTTCTTAAGTAGTTGTCTTGTATATATTGGTATGATGAATGAGTACACCATATGGGCTTTGAATGAATTGGATTACCAAGAAATAATTTAATTCTCCATCATACTCGTCTCAAATTCATTATGCATTAAGTTAGAAAACTTGTGGCCTAGCTTATCTTTAGTAGAACCAAACATGATATCATCAACATATATTTGGACAATGCGAATGTCATTCTTATAGATTTTCAAAATTGAAGTAGTGTCAACCTGGCCTTTTCCAAAATCGTTCTTTAATAAGAAATTGTTTAGTCTATCATACCAAGCTCTCGGGAGTTGTTTCAAACATACAAAGATTTCTTTTAGTTAAAAACATAGTCTAGAAATTCAATATCTTCAAGCCAAGGAGGTTGTTTCACATACACTTCTTCATTTATGTAACCATTTAAGAAAGTATTTTTTCACACTCATCTGATATAAAATATTTTATTAAAAACTATAAATGAAAGTAAATTATGGTTGCCTCTAACCTTGTTGTAGGAGCGAAAGTGTCAGTGTAATCAATATCTTCCTGCTGATTGTATCATTTATCTACAAGTCTAACTTTGTTTATGCCACTTCACCTATCTCATAAAAGTTTGTTTATGAAAACCCTTTTGGTTCTAATTGACTTCTTTTCTTTAAGCTCGGAAACAAGATCCTATACGTCTTTCTTTTCAATTGATTCAACTCTTCTTGCATAACCATTATCTATCCATCATCTAATAGAGCTTCTTCTATAGTTGTAGGTTCAATTTGAGATAATAGTCCAAATGTAGATGTTTCTTTAAAAGCGAATATGGTTTTCAGAGGATTATTTGCACTTCCTATGATTAGAGTTCATTATTGTTTGTTCTTGAGCTATTAGGCATACCTTCTTATTCATTTTGGGCTGATATATCTAGTTCCTCTAAAGGGTAATGGTGGGATGAAGATAAAAGATTCATATAGACGACACGATTATTCAGCACCGGAGTTACTAAATATAAAGAGCTTAAGCTTTTATAGCTTGTATCCTTAGATAGATGAAAGGTAGGTTTCCTTCATCAGTTCTCGTAGAAGAAGGTATCAGTTCACACTCCAGAGATCAAGAAGGAATTTGCTCTAGAGTATGAGAGGAATGTAAGTTATTATTTTTTAGTGCCTTTATGACCTAAGGAGGTCAATTTATATAGTAGTTCCTCTTAAGATTTTTGGAACCTTCTTGTGATGGTCATTAGGAATCAATAAATGATTGTTGGAGTATCTTATCATGCTAGATAGTGTCCAATTGATTTGTGATAGGTGGTTCCATCTAGTGGCTATGATTATGACAAGATTGCCATCGAGCAGTCGTGATTGGAAGTCCAAGTGGATCAAGGATAGACTATCACTTGGATTCCATTTGGGTGAGCGACATATCCAAGATTTGAAAAGGTTTTGCGGTGTCACATGAAGGTGCAAATACGAGAAGGAGTTTGAATTGTGTTTGACAAAGTTGATAACTTTTTGCTAATTTGATGACAGTTTGTTGGTTTTTATGAATTATTTATATAAGAAGCAATCGGGCTTAGAGGCAACAAACAATCAAAGCATAAATAATTGAACACAAAGATTTATTCTAATTAACCACTAACTTAGCTACATCCAGTCAACTCATTCAAAAGACATTAATCCACTAATTCAAATACCTTGAATTACAAAACATTTGACCCTCTAAACCAATCTTCCCAAATAGCTTGACAACCTCAAACTTTTGAGGATCAAAGTTGAAAAAAAACTTAATGTAAACAAAAAGCATAAAACTCATTATATATAAACTCCTGAGGGGGAAAAAAAATCTTTACAAAATTTTTTCCCTCCTATAAAGTTTACTACTTTTATTCTTAATATTTTTAACTCCTCTAATTCCTCATCTTGTAAATAACCTATTTAATTTTATATATTTGAATTAGTATTACTTATAAATTTTTATTAACCTCAATTACCATTTAAATAATGTTACATTTGAAGTTTTAATGTGTTTGGTATCTATAAATTACACTAACACAATTGTACATTTTAATGCACTTTGGATCCTTCTAAAATTACTTTTTTTTTTAAAAAAATT
>PGTU02010027.1:0-17907 GCA_002896215.2 Cicer echinospermum
CCCCCCACCTTGAAATTAGCAAAGTCGACGAACAAGGTACCGGTAATGGCAAAAGATGGGTGCTCATCAGCAAATTGATCCTTCGGATCGTCTAATGTCCTAATTATCCTCACCTTCTCCAATCGAGATAAGGTGGTCAACCACGTGTTCTCTGACCCTTTTTATCCGCAGATCCTCATGTCAAATTCTGTAAGTAATAGAATTCCATCTAAGCAACCGTGGTTTTGATTCCTGGTTAGTAAACCAAATTACCTCAAGGCATGCATGATAGTGTAAAAATAACTTTTCGATCCTAAATAAGTAAGACCGAATTTATCAAAAGCATTAGACTACAGCTAATAATTCTTTTTCAGTTGTAGCATAATGTGTGTTGTGCTGATTTTAAAACATGACTAAGGCATTATAGATCACATGCAACATCTTGTCTTTTCTTTGTCCCAGAACTGCCCCCAATAGCATTGTCACTTGCATCACAACATGATTCAAAAGGTAAGTGACAGTCAGGTGAGTGATGATGGGGGAGTTATCAGCTGTTTTTTCAAATTGGTTAAAAGGCATAGCTAAACAATCCTCATTGATTTGAAAAGGTGTGTCGTTTCTCGCGAGTAAAGTTTTTGTAAGTGGGTTTTGCAATTTTGTGAAAAATCTTTTATACTTCTATAAATCCAGCATGGCCTAAAAGCTTCTAATGCCTTTTCGTTGGTAGGGAGAGTTTTTCAATCACTTCACTTTGCCACTTGTCTACCTCGATCCCTTGTGGGAGATTGGTGGCCTATAAACAATTCCCTCTCTTACATATTATTTAATGACATTTCTCCCAATTTAGGACCAAGTTAGATTTTTCACACCTTTCTTCTCATACAAGAGATAGATTAATCAAACAATTATCAAAGGATGAAGCCAAATACAGAAAGTCGTCCATGAATACCTCGATATGTTTTCTAATCATATCAGATAATATGGACTCATGCACTTTGACAATGGGCCCGTCGCATACACATCCAAATGCATTCTTCGATAAGCAAATACCCATACGGACATGTAAATGCAGTTTTCTCTTATCCCCGTGCTACAGCTATCTGATTGTATCCTGAATAGCCGTCTAGGAAGCAGTAATACTCATGTCCGCTAACCGCTTAAGCATCTGATCATGAAAGGACGGGAAATGATCCTTCCTCGTGGCACTGTTCAATCTCCCTGTAATCAATACACACTCTCCAGCCTGTAGCCGTTCGAGTAGGAATAACTCGTTCTTCATTTGTGATGACAGTCGTTACGCCTTTTTTGGTACCACTTGGACGAGACCACCAAGAGCTATCTGAAATGTGGTATATGAGGCCGGCTTCCTAGTAGCTTTACCACCTCTTTCCTATCACTTCTTTCATTCATGATTCAATCTCCTTTGGAGTTGTACTATACGTTTGTGATTGTCCTCCATGAGGATTTTGTCATACAAAAAGCGGACTTATTCCCTTCAAGTCATCAATGACAACCGATAGACCCTTGTGCTTCCGCAGAATCTAACAACTGTTATTCCTTGTAACTCGCTTAAGCTTGCACTGATCATGGCTGGACTTTTTTTCTTTTTCACCCAGGATACATATTTCAATGAAGAGGCAGCTGCTTGAGTTCAATCAGTGGTGTCTTTTTCTCAGCAGACTTGTCTTCATTCCCTTTCAAGTCATCCCACCTAGTAGGAAACGGGGGAGTAGGATGGCGATGCTTCTAACATGCCCGCACCTCCTTCATCTTTGGGTCTTCACTTTCTTGAACGACATCTTGGAGTAGACATAAAACTCTTTCTAATGGCAGACTGGGTGTTTGTGCTTTATTCTTCATTGACTATCTCATCTAAAATCTCGATTCGATTGCACCACTTCTCTTTCTTTTGAGTGTTCCATGGCTTTTAGAATGTTAAAAGTGACGGTTTCCTAATTTACTTTCAAGGTTAAGGTGCCATCTGCTACATCAATCATAGCTCTCCCTGTTGCTAAGACCGGTCTCCCCAAAATCAAAGGAATGTCGTTGTCTTCCTCCATATCTAGTACACCACAAAATCTACTGGAAAAAAATGAACTTGTCCACTTTAACCAACACATCTTCCACACTCCATAGGGATGTTTTCATCAAGCGGTTCGCAAACTGTAACATCAGTTGTGTGTCCTTGACTTTTCCAATGCCCAATTTTTTGTATATTGAAAGGGGCATAAGACTTACACTAGCCCCAAATCGCACAAAGCCTTCCCAAAAGTTCTATTCCAATAGCGCAACGGATTGAGAAGCTTCCAGGTCCTTGAGCTTCGGTGGCAACTTCCTTGTAGTATAGCACTACACTCTTCAGTAAGCATAATTGTTTCACCACCGATTTTTCTTTTTTTTCGACAGAATATCCTCATAACTTAGCATATGTCGGCATCTGCTCTAGTGCTTCTGCAAAAGGGATGTTAATCTGTAATTTTTTTAAAAACATCAAGAACTTTACCAAATTGCTTTTCAGTTTCTTCCCTCCTTAATCTTTGAGGGAATGGAAGTCGAATTCTGGTTTTGGCAGTGGTTCCCCTTTTATACCACAGGTTCTTCCTCTTTCAATAGTGATGTGCTCTTCAACGATATTGGTGTGACCATTTCCTCCCCGTGAGTTGGAGTCAGGTACTTCTACTCTGTTTGGCTTCAGGTGGTACTTGTTCACTCACCTTGCACTCCTCGTGGTCACTGCATTAATATTGTTTCTTGGGTTTGGAACTGTGTCACTAGGCAGATTTCCAGACGTTCTTTGTGTCATTTGTTGAGCAAGTTGACCATTTGAGTCTCAAGATTTTTTTATTGATGCAAAGTGATTTTTCTGGACGACTCTTGACTCTTCAATGAAAGAACTTGTGCTTGTAACTAGTTTTTCTATAGCGCTCTCCAAGCAGCCTTTCTGGGTGGGAATTGGTTTGTTTGAGCTTCTTGTTGACCCTGAGATCTACCTTGTTGATCTCTCCAAGAAAAATTCGGATGATTTCTCCAACCAGGATTGTACGTACTAGAGTAGGGGGGTTATTCTGCCTGTTGTTATTACTCACAAAATTCACTCGTTCTAGTTCTTCTACCTCATTATCATCCAGTGCTTCACAAACTCCAGTTTTATGTGCTCCTCCACAAAGGTTACAACTAGTCTGCTTTAGTAATTTTAAGGGGGCCGCTTGTGGTTGTATATTTAGAGCTGCCATTCCCTTCTTTATCTCAGTGGCGATAACCTCTTCCATCTTCGATAGTAGCCTGCCTGGAGCTAACCCATCCATAACATTCAATTCTATTACACCACTTGTTGAACCCACCACTTCTGTCATACAACATCATCTGTTCATTTGATGCCATGATCTCAATAATCTTTCGTGCTTCTGTTGCGGTTTTGCAATTCAAAGAACCACCGCTGTGGCATCCAACATAATTCTAGTGATCCGCCTCAAGCCATTACAGAATATTTGCATTTGGGCAGTGTCGTCATAAGCATGATTAGGACATCTGGCTAGTAAGTTTATGAATCTCCTGTAGTGTCAGAAGAGATTCCCCCTCTTTCTGTTTGTAACCAGTGATTTCTTGCCTCTTTCTAACGAACATGGCTGAGGGAAATATTGTTCCAACAACTTATCCTCAAGATCATCCCATGTGGTGATGCTGTCAGCGGGGAATGAAAGAAACCACTCCTTAGCATCACCTATCAAAGAGAATGGAAATAGCTTCAATTTCTTGCTTTCCTCAGACAAACCATCCACCTTCACTGTTTCTCACATAATTCAAAGAAATTTGTGAGGTGTCTATTAGCGTCTTCGTTATGTCTACTGGCAAAATAAATTTCCCTCACTTCTCGGTATAGAGCAGGACTTATTTCAAACTTATTGACTGTAACCGGTTGGTGATGAATGGGTAATCGAGCACGATTTCTAATTCGATTCCATATTCTCCGAGAGTACGTTCTGGTGGTGGTGGGTCGGCCATTTCAGTAAAATATGACACAATCACCCAAAACCTCTTCTTCCAATCCTAAAATGTCTTTCCCTTGTCTCCTTTCTCGAGCTGCCTTTCTATGTGCTTTCGCTGTTTTTTCAATTTCTGGATCAAAGATAAGTTCAGCTGAGGACTGGCTCGCATACAAGGTTAGACATTTGTGAGTACTGAAGAGTTAAAGAAAGATAAATAGTTAAGTAAAAATAAGAGAGTTTTAAACCAAAAAATTTTATTTTTTTTTATATTTTTTTAATTAGAAATAAAAAAAAAGAAGAAATTTTATTGCAGAGCAAAAAATTTCAATTCAGTAAATAAACTAATTCAATAGTGATATGGCAGTCCCCGACAACGGCGCCAAAAACTTGATAGCATTTCAGCAAGTGTACTGAATCATTGCAAGTAATAATAAAACGGTAGTACCGAGTGTCGAACTCAAGGATTGCGTTTTACTATTGAATTATATTTGATTACTAGAATTGAACAAAAAGGTTCCCAAGTTGATTGAAATAATGTTTGAAATTAACAACAATAATAAAATTGATCTTTTGTAATGAGAAAAATGTCAGGGATGAGTTTCACTTCGAATCCAACCTTGGTGTCTAATTTGATCCTAGTTACTGAATTCCTTTATTGAATTATTACCGAATTCTCTTATTATTCTTGCCCTAATGTCTTAGTGACAGAACCTTTAATTCCAAAGTAACCCCTAATTCCTTAGTGGATTTAAGATTAGAATTAAGCATTACCTTATAGAAATTCTCTTGTAAATTATTGCTTTGCAACTAATTTAATTGGTTTCATGACCTGCATCTATCCTAGACTACAAATTCATGAATTTCTCACCTCAAGCATTCGTAAAGTCCACTTCCGTTTCAAAATACAAATCGTAGAACATTTTAATGTTGATCAAGCAATAAAAAGCATTAAGCACAGAGATGAGAAAAACATTCAATAAACTCATTCATATAACTAGAATCAACTCAGAAAAATAAGGGTTTCATCTGGTTACACTCATCCTAACAAATAGGGTTTAGTTACTCATGACAGAGATACAAAAGATAAGGATTAAAGAAGAATTACAAGAATGATTCATGGATGATTCTTGATAAAACTGCTTCAATGGCGTTAGAAACGGTCGTCTTTGAGTTTCTATGCTAGGGCACAAGTCTCCCAAGTTCCCAAGAGTCAAAAAGATCCCTAAAACAGTAAAAATCTGCGTTTTTATGGTTGCTGGTGGGCATCGCGCGCCACAGGCGCGGAAAACGCGCTCCAGGCGCGCGTTGGCAGAGGCCAAACCTGAGAAATGCGCTCCAGGCGCGCAGGGCACGCTCCAGGGGCACAACATCTTCTGTCTGATGTATGTTGCATTTTTCTCATCTTTTGCATCTGAATTGGGTCCCGGTGTCTTCATGAAAGTTGTAGATATGAGCTTAGCTTTCATTAGCACTTGGAGTGACACTAATTGGACATCTAGAATCCAGATATGGCTGAAATACTCCACATATATCATGTTGATTCTTCACCAAAATTCAGCACTGCACTAAAACAAAACGCAATGTAAAATTACGACAAATTCCTACTTAATCAACGAAATAAAAACAAAAAAAACTATTTTATTAACTCAAAGAACAAAAATCAACAAAATGTATCAAATAAATCCTTAATTTAACTGATGATTGAGGATAAATAAGACTAAAACAGTGGGAAAATATGCATATGATGAAGAGTCATCAACAGGGGAAACTCTTTTCTCATTGGTTTGTGGAATGAAAGCAGTACTTCCTGTTCAAGTTGAAATCCCCTCGATCAGAGTGTTGATAGAAACAAAACTAGAAGAGGAAAAATGGACTCGATCACGATTGACCAATGAATCTCATTGAAGAAAAATGGATGATAGCTCTCTATCATGGTCAACTATTCAAAAAAGACTTAAAAAGTCTACGAGAAAAAAGGTTCGTCCTCGAGAGTTTCAAGAAATGGACTTAGTATTAAAGAAAATATTGTCCATCCAAAAGGATTATCATGGAAATGAACTCCGAACTACGAGGGACCATATGTCGTGAAAAAGGCTTTCTCTATGGGAGCTTTAATACTTTTAGAGATGGATGAAAATAAGTTTTCACTTTCTAGTAAATTCATATGCAGTCAAAAAATATTATGCTTGAAAAAAAAACAAATGAATGAAAAATGGGTTTGCTGGTTGAAAAACTAAAAAGACAACCTAGACAAAATTAGAGCATCCTGATAGACTGAAACTTGAAAGAGCAGTTCAGACAAAATTTAGTGATAAAATAAAGGGTTCAAGTTGTCCAAACTAGGGCAATTATTATTCTTGAAAGCTGACCAATGAGAGTTCTAAATTACAACAATGACTAACATTGTTATCCCTCCAACTAGAGCTAAACACACTCATTCCAATATTGTAACCCCTACCTTAATTGTTTTTTGTTTCCAATGTAATGAATATATCCTATAGTTTTGCCTCCATGTATGCCTCTAATTTTGGTTCTACCTCTGATTCTGATTATGGTTCTACCTTTGATGATATCCTCTAGTTCTTCCTCTATTTTTTGTCTTTGGTTTCATTTCTGCCTTTGGTAGTATCCTCTAATTCTTCCTCGGTTCTGTTTCTACTTCTAGTAGCATCATCTGGTTTTGCCTCCATTTCTACCTCTGTTTCTTCCTCTATTTCTAGTGGCATCATAGGTTCTACTCTGATTCTGGTTATGCCTCCATTTCTGCCTCTAGTTCTATTTTGCCTCTTGCGGTATCTTCTGGTTTTGCTTCCAGTGGTATCCTCTGATTCTGGTTTGACCTCTTAGGTTTTGGTTCTATTTCTACCTCTTATAGTATCCTCAGGTCATGTTTCTACTTTTGGTGGCATCATATGGTTTCTGTCTCTGGTGGTATTCTCTAGTTCTACCTTTGTTTCTGCCTCTAATTCTAGTTTTGTCTCTGGTTCTGTTTCTACCTCTGGTTTTGTCTCTAGTTATGGTTCTGCCTCTGATTCTGGTTCCACCTCTAGTGGAATCCTCTGGTTGTGCCTTCATTTATACCTATGTTTCGTTTCTGCTACCGTGGCATCCTTTGGTTCTGTCTCTATTTCTGCCTCTAATTTTGATTCGTCCCCTTGTGGTTCTGCCTTTAATTATTGTTTTGGTTTTGCCTCTAGTTTTGTTTCACCCTCTGGTGTATCCTTTAGTTCTACCTTCGTTCTTCCTCTAATTCTAGTTCTCCCTCTGGTGGTATCCTCTGATTTTGCCTCTTCCTCTGGTTCCATTTATGTCAGTAGTAGTATCCTCTAGTTTTGCCTCTGGTGGTATCCAATGGTTCTGCCTCTGGTTCCATTTTCTGTTTTTGGTTGTATCCTCTGGTTCTGCCTCTGATTTTAATTATGGATTTGGTTTTGCTCTAATTCTAGTTTTGCCTACGTTCTTGCCTCTAATTTTGATTCTGCCTCTTGTTCCATTTCTGTCTTTAGTCGTATCCTTTGGTGGTATCATTTAGTTTCGTTTTTGCCTCTAGTTGTCTCTCTGGTTCTAGTTCTGATTCTGCCTCTGGCCATATCCTCTTGTCGTATCATCTGGTTCTGATTCTAGTTCTGGTTCCCTCTTAGTTCTTTGTTTTTTTTTTTTTTTGGGCAACATTAGCACTCCTTTCCATCTTTTCTGTCTACAACATCAACACTCCTTTCATTCTAGTTGCACACACCATCTTTTTATCCTTTTTTTTTCTTTGTGTGCATACCATCTTTCCAGTCCTTTTTAAAGCCCCTTTTGCTTTTTTTTTTCCTTCCTAAAATGGCTACAATTTTTACCATGTATACAAGCAATTAAAATGTGTATCCTCTTTTTTCCATAAACAAATCTATTTTTTCTGCAAAAACAAACAATAATCATAATTCAATTTTATCTCATGGATACAAAGATTGATCATTTTTGTCTATAAATTAGAGGGGGAGGAGTTTTTTAGAGTTTTTTAGTTTTCTTTTTTAAAGCTAGTAAAGAGTTTTTGTTAGTAAAATAAAGAAAGCATGAAATGAGTTAAGGAAGAATACAACAATTCAAACAAAAGCAAAATACAATAAGAGCAACTCAATGTGTATAACAAATATTTAACTTGTGTGGTAACTATTTTCTAAACTCACCTCGGGTAACAGTTTTATAGTTTTATTTAGTTTTAAACCTTTAATTTAATATACATAAAATAAGTTAAAATGACACTCATTGTACCTAATAATTGAAAATCCTTTATTGCTAACAAAAAAAAAATCTCTTATTGCTGCTAAATACTTCTTGAGTCCCACAATTAGTGGTCCATTAGCAAAAACTAAATATCCTAAAATGAATGGTTTTCAATTTTAAATACATTTAATTAATATTTAAAATGATTAAATAATCATATATAATATTTAATATAAATAATTTGATTAAAATTATCATTATTTTTAATTTGTACAAAATAATCAATTACAATAGTTACTTTTGGACGAAAGCCATAATCATCAACGCAACTTTAATATATATGTTTTTGTAATACAACTTCAATCATGAATAAATAGAACTTGAGAAAACTCACCGTACCAACCAAAGATAAATAAAGAGCAGTGGTATCACTAGTAGTTACTACCTCAACAAATGTTTATGCAACATGGGCATAGACATCATATCTTGCCATTAATGTACATCTATACGTGCTTGAGAAGCCAAAAATATCCAACAAATTATCAAAGGCGTGAGTAGGGTCTCCCTACAAGGGACCTACACTATGACCCTTTTTTCAAAAAATTTAAAGATAACTTTATTGGGATTTGTGTATTTAGACTTATGATAGTACTCGTACTATTTATTTAGTGAAAAAAAATGAAAATGTTTTGGGAGTCACGTTTTCTTAAAAGTGGGGCGCGTTTTGTTCTGTACTAGGCGCTAAAAAGCATCCAATTGCTCCTTAGAAAACCCAACCAGAAAACGAAAGGAGAATCGATTGCTCTTTGTTTTTTATACCATGATCTCGAACATGGGTTCAGGATTTGCATTTTCGTAGCACACTCATATTCACTAATCCTTTCCCTTATGCTAGATACATCTATGAATAAACCTAGTTTTTATACCATTGTAGTTTGATACAATGGAGTTTCCCCATTGAGTGTTTGGGTCTTACGTCTATATATATATTTATTTAATAATTTTTTAGCTCAACTCTAACAAAGCTTCTCATTGGGTAGCCAAAACTACTTCGAACAATATTATTTTTTTAAATAAATAAATACGATTTTATGGTTAGGTAATAGTATATATTTAGCACTTTTTTTCGGTTAGATAGTCATCAATGTGATGATTATGTTATTAGATTATGTATAAATACTTTTTTTTAAACAGTTAATTTAATTTTCTTTTTCGTAAAAAAAAAAAATAGAATTGTAATGGCTTACATTTGTCACTACACATAATCTTAGTCTAAATAGACACAAATAAATAAATTATTGTGCTAAGTCTAAATAGAATTTTGTGATAAATCTAAATTTAATTTATATTAAACATTATCCACCAAGATTAATCCTATTTTACAATAAAATTGAATTCTATTATCAATGTGATGACGACATAGTTTTGATAAATAATATATAACTAATTCTATAAAAAAAATTAATAGAATATATTTATTTCATTATTGAAATGTCAAATAAATAAATAGATGCTAACTAAAAATTGGCTATAGCTAGCCTATTTGGTTGATTTATTTTCAAAACTCAATTGGAGAGTTTGGAAGTAAGTAGAGAAGGTTGTGTACAATCATGTAATAAGTTTGCCTTCACAGTTTTCACATCATCTTCTTTGTTTGCCACAAAACTGTTTAGAGTCTAACTCAAAATCAATAGGCTCTAGATGCATGTCAGGCACCCTTGAATAGCAAACGATAGGCCATAAGTTTGCCTTCACAATCGAGCACAATGAAAATATCCAAAAGCACATAATTGCCACTGTCCTTTAAATTTCGAAAGTTTCTCTACCTTAATGAATCTTAAATTTATATTTTTTTTCCTCTCACGGTAAATATTATTGTATAATTTTTAATGTTAATTTAAATTATTTTTTATATTATCTTTAATGATTATTATATATATAATTTTTAAATTATAATTCTATCATATTTTACTATGAATTTTATTTAAGCAAAAAATAATTGGTACAAAATAACGTCAGTCACAATTTTATGTTACCTTAATACAATTTTTATTTACCTTAATTTTATTCTTCTATATTATCTTCAATGAATACTAATATACATTGCATGATAATAATAAAAAATCCACTAATAATAAAATAATTGATTTAGTAAAAATGATTATTTTTCTTAATTACATACTTTTTTTAATATATATACACAAACTTTAACGAATTAATTATGAAACGAATAATATATATATATATATAAGTAAAAATTGTTGACTTTAAAAAGTAACTTTATTTGAGTTCAAACACATAAAATTTCATCAATCAAACTGACTTACCAATTAATATTTACTTATTTATTCAAAAATATATCATATGACAAATTGAACTGTTGATATAGTATGAAATACTATTAAATTTTTAAACTCTTTTAACATATTGACCTACTAATAAAAAATAATATTAATCAGTTGAATTGAATAAAATGTATGTGTGTGTATATATATATGTAAGACACATACATACTCGAGGTACAATTTAAAGTGAGTAGTTTATTATACACATTAAAATTTATCATTTCAATTATCAAATTAAATAAAATAATTCCTATCAAATAGACCAAATCAACAAATTATCATAAAATTTTAAAACTATTGATATTATATCATCAAAATTAACCTATATTATTTTTTTTAGAGTATAAATATTTATTGCTATTAAGTACCAGCTATAAAATTTCATTTTATTGTCTTGATCACTAATATAATATAAATAAATACTAAATCTAAAAATAAAAGTATTGAAAGTGTCTCGGAATGTGTGTATTCTATTTTTTTTTAAGTTTCAATATTATTTTTTCAATGTAAAATACCTATAATAGGTAATATAATATGTCAATATTTAATTATTGATTTGATAAAATTTATTATTTATAATGAATTATGAAATGCAATAAATCTTCAAAAGGTATTGGAGATGAAGAATATTAAAATTAATGAATACAACACTAATAATTATTTTATAATCATCTCTAAATTTGAATTCTCTCTTTTAAAATTATAAAATCAAATTTTTACTATTGAATTAATTCATATAAACCAACAAATTAAGTTGAGAGTTATATACTATATTTATTTTCCTCGTTACACAATAGATATCATTTTAATAAGAAATTTAATCTTAAATAATGTCATTCTAATTTTTAATATAAATTTTAATTATTATTTTTTACTTGTACCCTGCAATTTATTCTCTTCTTATAGTTATAGTCATTTTTAAATATATATTTAAATGAACAAAAATAATATTAATTGTGAAATAAAAGTATATATATATATATATATATATATTTATATTACATTAAATTACACTATTGATCTCTTAAATTATTTTTAATTTTACTTTATTGTCTTGAAAAACAGAAATAAACGTGATATTTTTTATTTATTTATTTTTTATTTTTAAATTATAATTTAATTGATAAATATTGATATTTATTAAATAAGATATTTTGTTTTTGATTCGAATCCGAGATCTCATTGTGTGAATTTGTTATGGTATAATTTATTACATCTTCTGAATAAAATAAAAAGTGATATTTTTTATGTAAAAATTTTAAAAATAGCATATAGGAAATTTAAAATATAATTCTACTTTAATATCACAGTACTTGTTAACATTTTCCAAAAATAAAATAATTTTTTAAAGGTTAATTTTGAGCTGATTTATTTATAAAAAAAAAAACAAAAGATGGGTAAGAGCAGGGATGGGTGCATTAAATATTCAAGTTGACCCAAAAGATAAAAAGAACAAATTAATGAGAGCATTGGTCATCAAGTACGCATTTTCCGAAACATAGCTGTATTTCACTATGATTTGATTGATCTCAACCTCAAGCTGAAAACCAACATTAATCAATTTGAGTATACTACTAGCCTATGTCTTCTGACACTATTACAAAGCCTAACAATATCAAGATACACGAGTTGCCCTTGAATTAGGGATATTTTATGTTCACATTGTGAAGTAATAATAACTCAAACCGAATTAGGGATCCTTCTTTATGTACCCAAAAAGCAAGCATGCTTCTTTTAGAATTTTACACTTTGTTGAATTTTTATTTTATTTATGTCAAAATTTGAAAGTGTTACATTGACTAGTTTCTTCGCGCTTAATTGCTCTGTTTCAGGTTAATAATAATTGATCTGTTTTCAGGTTAACAATAGTTGCTCTGTTTTTTTTAGCTTTTTACGAAGTTCTGGTTTTAATATAAAAAAATATGGATCAATAAAAATAAACTATATTCAATATAATTTTAAATAAAATACATACACTTTTATTGATTTAACTTTCATACGCTACATTCTTAAAAAATATGTTTATAACCATACATAAATTGTCAAAATTACATAAGTATAATAATTTTAATAAAATTTATAATTTAATTATAAATTACGGCAATTTATTTTGATTTAAAAAAAACAAATATATCAAATATCAAATATGTGCTTAATATTTTTTTTTACATATTATCCAAAAATTAATAAACTCAACTTCAATATAAAAAGCAGTTAATTCACTTGATTTTAATGTTAATTCACTTAATTGACACATTATAATTCTTATTAAACATATTTTGACACATATCAAAACTAATAATCTAGTTACACTAAAAGAAAAATTTAGATTGTAATGTTAGAATCAAACTAGAAAAAAACCACAAACTTAAGTTAATTCACTTAATGTTTACCAAAAAAATATGTTATTCATTAGTACAAAAAAAACTCATATTATCACTTATTTTAATCATTTTCAAAAAAAGAATCTCCTACTAACATACTTCATCATCTAAATAATAAATGTGAGTTTTAACACAAAAAAAACTATGTATAGAAATTAAATGTTATTTTTTATTTTTAATGTAATTTTATTATTATTATTTTAATTATACTTTTTAATTATTACTATTTATACTACTTTTAAAAATAATTGTAATTTATATCATTATGATAGTAAAAATATATCAATAATTAAAAGAATAATTTAAATTAAATAACTAATTTTTCTTTATTTAAGTTATTTTATTTATTATGGTTGTAATCTTTGAATTTTCTAATATTGTTTTTATTGAAGCAACTACTTTTTTGTCCTTTGCAACCTCTATTTTCGAAACTATACTTGGGTATTGTCTCTTTATTTTAAATAATAATATTTATTAAAGTGGTTGGGAGAATAAATTAGTAAATATTTAATGATTTCTCAACACAATTAAAATATTATTATTGGTATATGTGTATTTTGCTTTAATATATAATATAATATTATATATAAATAATACAAGTATGAAATGAGCAAAAAAAATTATAATTATGGGTGAATCCTTTCTCTTAATCGATAAATCGATATTTTTAAACTTTCTATAAAGAATCTCTTAAATTAATAATTTAAAATTATTTAAAATTATAATTACGATCAATAATATCTTTTTAGAAATTTTAATATTATAATTTTATTTATCTTTATAAGTAAAAAATAAATCAACTAATACCAATTTTAAATAAAATAAATACTTATTCTTAATATTATGTCCGAATAATACTATTTAAATTAATATTTAATTAATAATCAAAATAATTATTAATATATACTTCTAAAATACAATATCTATAATGATTAGAGTTTTATACACTATGGTCTATCTTTCAGTTTCTCTATTATTATGATGTAATTCTCCTTGGGTGGAAGCAAATATACTAGACTATCTTCACTTTGATTTAATGGACCAAAGACTTTTGCACCAACAATCATAACAATGATGTCCCCTCCCTACACTCCTCTGCTACACTAATCATTCATCTTTAATTTCTGTTTTGAAAGGTTTTCCATATTTGTTTATCTAAGATTGTCCCATTTTCATTTAAACTGTAATGTCAAAATATTTTAAAGTTACATTGACACGTTGCCCTAAAGTCATGTTAAATATTCTACAAATAATAATTGTCTTTAAAAAAATATATTACACCAATTTCAATATAAAATTTATTTTAATATACTAATAAGTATTCTAAGACACATTAGATTTTCCTAAGATTTTAATACTATATATGAGAGGCACTAGACAACAGTGGCAATTGAAAAAGTGGTGGTAGCGGCGCTTCATTTTTCTTCATCTCATTTTTGTCTTTGACATTCATTCCCATTCACACACATATAATAATAGACAACTTGCTCCATAAAATAATAAAAATGTTGTTAAAATAAACTGTACTAGATAAATGAGTGAGTATTGTTAAAATAAATTAGCATACGGTGAATATTATATTTATATTAAAAATTATTTATTTTAGGACAATTATTTTTAACTTACTTTGAGAGTACTTTTAAAAAGTATCTTTGTTATAACCACCGAAGTAGTAATTACTTGCACAGTTGCACTCACTCGAATATGAATAACGATTATAAAAGAAGAGTATTACAACAATAATTTCAGTAATAATTAGAACAACATTAAACCCAATATTACAAACAGTAGCATACTATATCTTGGCAATTTAGTTAAGAATTTAGCACGAACTTCACTGTAAAAAAACACTCAAATAACACGTGCGTGTGTGAGTGTACTTCGATAAAAATGCTCAAGAAAACATATACTATTTTAAAGTGTTTAGATATATATATTTTTCGAGCATACACACAGTTAAAGGATTGTCACAATAGTACTCATATTTGAATATGAGAATGAATCTTTTAAGAGAAATGTTGAATGGTAAAAGAGTGAAAGTAACGATAAGTTACGAAAATTTAAAATTAATTTATTTTTCATTTTTATTTTATGTTTTTCACTAAATAAGAGGATGGTTTTTTTATCAACATTTCATATATCGACAACTCATCATTTGTGTTTTTATTTAAATCTCATATATACTAAATAGCACTATTCATCTTTAAATATATCAAAATTACATATAAACATATTTAAATATATCTTTTGTTAATCATTTTATTCACATAAATATGTCTTTAATTTTTATTGACGCAATCATACGATTTATATTAAAATAAAAAAATCTTTAAGTTTAAGATGTGTAAAAAAAAAAAAAAACACAAATACAAGAGAGCTGCAATTCTCAACTGAATAACAAAAACAAACAAAGCCAAAACAACAAAAACACAGAAAAAAACCTCTAGAACAAACCACTAAAATATTAACTCAAACATCAATTTGGATTTGACCATCATTGATTAAAGTAATACACACAAAAATTTCCTTTATATTTGCCCAACACCAACAAAGAAGTTTAATGTGTTCCGTAGTCTCAAGAATACTATATTCTTCGCATATGAAAATAATATGATTCTTCATTTTTCAAATAGCTCAAATGTACATTTATCAAATAAGATTGAAAAAATGGCCACTTTTTCTATCAAGCATACCTAACCCATCAAATTGTTGAGTGTGGGTCACAGTAAATTAGAAAAACGACCCTGAATGTTTACCCAATAAAGAATACTTCGTCATACCAATCCAAACGAGAGACAATAAAAAAAATAGATGTTGGACAATTTCTTCAAGACCACAACCACCCACACACAAACTAGATGAGCTATCTATAATGCCTTTCTTTATCAAGTTATTTTTCGTAGGAAGTTAAATGTGCAACAATCTCCAAAATAAAAGAGAAACTCTCAACTGCACCGTCATGTTTCAAATAATATCACCAAAGAGAGAGTGATCAACATTTGAGTTCTCCATAAAACCAAGATAAGCATCTTTCACATAATACACACGGTTGGTAGAATTTTTCCAATACCATAAATCCTCAACTTGAATCCTTCAAATGAACTTAGCAAACAATGAAAACACATTATGACACCAACTCTTCCTTCCAATGAAACCGATTATAGAGCCAACCCCACCCATCACCCTCAACATCCCACCCCAATATAAACATATCCCCCACCGTTATATATTTGTCACATTATGTTGGAACCAAGTTGATTTTATACTTAGAGTTTTGATGTTAACAAAAGTATTTTATGAGAACAATATATTTGACTTCACAAAGTATGAAAGAAGATTCATGATTTTGAAGATAATCTAAAATAAGATTTGATTCATATTTATAATTGAAGAAAATCTAAAGGCATCCTTTTAGTATTTGCACCTTTAATTGGCATCAGAACTCAGTCTCAAGGTTGACCACTTCACAATGTTTGAGGAAAGATTTAAGAGTTCAACATGTCTAGATTCAGTGAAGAAGCTACTAGAAGGAACCACATTTGTTTGATGGAGAACATTTTGAGTACTAGAAGGACAGACTAAGAAGTTTCTTTATTTCACAAGATACTGAACTTTGGGACTTGGTGGAAGATGGTTATATTGCTTCAAAGAATACTGATGGTATATAGATTCCATAGAAAGAAATGGATGTTGATCAAAAGAAGATGTACAAGATGCATCATAAGTCTAGAACATTCATGATAAATGCAATCACTTTCAAGGAGTTTGACAAGTGCACCAACATGGAGACAACAAATAGTATTTATGATAGTCTGATTCTGACCTGTGAAGGAAGCAAGCAAGTTCAGGAAGCAAATGCCAACTTCCTAGTCAAAAAGTATGAGTTGTTCAAGATGGAAGAAGATGAAGACATTGAAACAATGTTTTCCAGATTCCAAACTCTAGTCTCAAGATTAAAGATAATTGAGAAGAGATATACTATTGCTGATCACGTGAAGAAAATACTAAAAACCCTGCCAATCAAGTGGAGAATTAATCAGTTCTCTCAATTCACAAATTGATTGAACTTGCAGAGGATGAGCCCACGAAGAAACAACCAAACTTGGCTTTGAAATCCAAACAAAAGAAAGCTCATAAGGTAATAGCAGAATTAGTGGATGATGATTTAGAAGACCAGAATGGAGACTCAGAGGAAGAGGAAATGACTTTCATATTCATAAAAATTTAAAAGATGTGACACAACAAAAAGAAAAAATTTCCCCAAAAATATTCCAAGAAATCTGAGAGCGTTTCAGCAAGTGTACTGAATCGTTGCAAGTAATAATGAAAATGGTAATACCGAGTGTCGAACTCAAGGATTGCGTTTTACTATCAAATTATGTTTAATTACTAAAATTGAACAAAAAATTCCCAAATTGATTGAAATAATATTTAAAATTAAAAACAGTAATAAAATTGATCCTTTATAATAAGAAAAATGTCAAGGATGAGTTTCACTTCAAATCCAACTTTGGTGTCTAATTTGATCCTAGTTACTGATTTCCTTTCTTGAATTATTACCGAATTATCTTTATTATTCTTGTCCTAATGTCTTAGTGAAAGAACCTTTAATTCCAAAGTAACCCCTTATTCCTTAGTGGATTTAAGATTAGAATTAAGTCTTACCGTACATGAATTTTATTGTTAAACTATTGCCTATGCAACTAATTTAATTGGTTTCATGACTTGCATCTATCCCTAGACTACAAATTCATGAATTTCTCATCTCAAGTATTCGTAAAGTCCACTCCCGTTTAAAAATAAGAATCATAGAACATTTTAATGTTGATCAAACAATAAAAAGAATCAAGCACAGAGATGAGAAAAATAATTCAATAAACTCATTCATATAAATATAAATCAAATCAGAAAAATAAGGGTTTCATCTTATTACACTCATCCTTAACAAATAGGGTTTAGTTACTCATGACAGAGATAGAAAAGATAGAGATTAAAGAAGAATTA
>PGTU02010028.1:0-15194 GCA_002896215.2 Cicer echinospermum
TATAGTGATTTTAAAATTATCACTGAGAACTGATATTTTATAATAATAATTAATACCATAGAGAAATGTAATTGCAATGATGAAGTATCTACCAATTCACTTAATTTGATTGAAATCATTATAATAAACAAATAAAGTTTGAACAACCTTATTCAAATTCACAAATTAAAATAGGTTTAATTTTATTTTTTATTCATGGGTATATATAATTTTTCTTTATTTCTATAGTAGTGTTGTTGTTATATTATTATATATATTATTATATTATTATTTTGACATAATTGATATAAATATTATTTTAGTTAAAGATATATATTATTTTATAGTTAAAAGATATAATATTATAACCGTTGTAAAATTTGTATTGTGCTATAAAGTTTATTTATGGAACCTCATGAGACAAAATATTATTGTTTATTTCACAATTAATTAATACCAATAAGACATGTGTTGTACAGAAGAAAATATATCACATGTAACCAAATTCAGTAAAAATTTCAGATGATATCAATGATTACATATATTTAAAGCACTTAAAATGTGTGCCTTAAAAATGTGAGGGTTAACTACACTTACTTTATTGTTTTGTCTTTTGATTTTACTAAAGGAATGATTAATGGAATAATTACGTTTCAGTAGTCTAAGAATTTCTTTATTTCTTGTGAATGCGTCTATGTACTTCTCAATTCTATGCAATTCCAATAATACTATAACTCAAAAATATTCTTATAAAAAGCCACTAAAGAATATAATTGTGATATCATATTTTCACATCAAACATCTCATGACAGCACAATGTACACATGTTCCTTTGTTAACTTTTTTTATTTTCCCTTTGTTTCATTGTTTTCTCTTTCTCATGCATTAAACAATGGTTTTTAGTGTCGAACTAATCACCGCGACTCTGTAAAATCACCCTTCTATCAACTACACAAACCAAATACCAACGTGTTGTCAATGCCGCACGTCAATCCATCAGCCGTGTTAACCATTTCTACAAAGATTCAGTCACTAATAGTCCTAAAATCGACCGTAATCCCGACAGAGGTGGGTATCTCATGACTTATTCAGTTGGTACCCACCATGTTAAGTTATATGGTATGCTGTACGGGTAGTGATATTGTTTGGCTTCAATGTAAGCCCTTGTGAAGAATGTTTCAACCAAACTACTCCTATATTTGATCCTTCAAAATCATCAAGTTACAAAAAACATTCCTTGTGATCTAAACATGTAACGTGTGAGAGACACTTCTTGTTCTGATCAAGATTCTTGCGAATATTCCATTCAGTATGGTGATCAATCTCATTCACAAGGAGATCTTAGTGTTCGAGACTCTTACATTAGATTCACCAATGGTCGTTCTATTTCGTTTCTAAAACCGTAATAGGATGTGGAACCCAAATGCAGGGACATTTGATGGTAAAACCTCTGGTATAGTCGGCCTTGGAGGTGATCTGTGTCTCTTATTAACACAATTGGGATCAACAATTGGTGGAAAGTGTCTTTACTGTTTGGTGCATTGTTGGTTGAGTCAAAAGGGTCAAGCACACTCCATTTTGGAGATGCATCTGTGGTTTCAGGACGAGGTGTTGTGTCAACTCCTTTAGTGAAAAAAGATCCACAACATTTTACTATTTGACATTAGAAGCATTTACAGTAGAAACAAAAGAATAAAATTCGTTGGGGATTCAAATGATGGTGATGAGGGTAACATCATTATTGATTCAGGTACTACATTGACGCTTTTACCAAGCGAGGATTATACTAATTTGGGAATCAGCTGTAGCAGAATTGGTTGACCTAGACCGTGTTGAAGATCCAAATAATATATTTAGCCTTTGCTATAGTGTCACATCAGATGCATATGAATTTCCTGTAATCACAGCAAATTTCAAAGATGCAGATGTTAAGTTGCATTCTATTAGTACCTTTATCCCAATTGAATTTGGGACGGTTTGTTTGGGTTTTATCCCATCTCAAATTGGTTCCATCTTTGGGAACTTGGCTCAGCAGAATTGTTGGTTGGTTATGACCTCATTAAAAAGGTTGTATCGTTTAAGCCTAGTGATTGTACCAGGTTGGGTTAAATCTACCAACTAGCTTTTTATTCTCAACCGACACTTTATTACTATTTCCTTTGTTAGATTAAAGCCACCATTTAAGACTCTAATTGCCAATAGTTCCAACGTTGGTTCCAATTTAAAAGTGTAATTGGCAGTTGACTCGTCAAAAAAAAAAAAAAAATTGGCTAGAATTTTTATTAAGATATCATGTTACTTTCATCATCTTTTTTGTTTAATTTATGCCTTTAATTTTAACTGATATTTAATTTAAAGAGGAAGTTGAACTAAAAAAGCTAAATAAAGAAGTCAATGTGCTTAATATAAAATATTCATAAAATCATGACTAATCACAAATAACAAGGGGGTAATGGGTGAAACTATTATAGTTGAATAAATTTTGAAGAAAAATGAAAAATCGATGGAGTTTCGAGAGAAAAATTAAGAGTTATTCATAGTGGGGTGAGTTAATGTGGGATTTGAAAATTATTCATGCATTAATGTGTATTTAATCCAAAACAAAAAATTTAATATTTCAGAATTAATTTATTTATTTTTTAAATAATAGGCAAAACATTTTTTATATATATTTGTTTCAAAATTTATCCCTATTTAGGGAGGTAAATTTTTCCTTCAATGACTTAAGAACTTTTATATAAAAAGATTATTATTTTTTAACAAAATAAATTAATGCCAATTAGTTGTGGCATAGTTTTGCAAATTTGAGCAATCATCTCGGTAATAATTTAAGCTATTATGTTATCTTCACGGTTTTATTTTATTTCATGTTTTTTTCATGGTGAGACTAACTTGTTTTAGTTAAGGATTTATGAATGTTTGAATGATGTTTATTGTTTAATATGTTTATAGTGTGTTTACATTATATATTTAAATTGATTTAATGTTGTCTTTAAGTTTAAATTGACCACTTTAGATTTTTTGTTAGTTATTGAACTTGAAAAAAGGGAGAAAAGGATTCTTTGTTAATATTGATTAAGTCAAGATACATGGAAGGGTCGTTGATATTATTTAACTAGGAATAATATTTAAGTGTATAGAACCAAAGAGAAACTATATACTGTAGCGTTTTTGGACATGAACATAAATCCAAGAATGAAAGTAGTACACTTGAAAACTATAATGCCTGAGTTGCAAAATCCGTAAAGTCACTTTGGTCGTAATACTACAGACATGCTATATCATTTTACACTCACACACTAAGATCAATACGGACTACATCCTTAACTTATATCTATAATGTGATTTATAAATATTTGATTCCAAACTCACACATGCTATTTCAAAATTAAATTTTATTGTAACTTGTTAAATGATAACTTTTTTACTTTCATAACAAACATTTTGAAAGTGTTAGAAAAGTATTGAAAATTATTGACATAAACAATCCTTGTGGGAACCATATTAATTATACCACTAAGATTTGACTTTATATACTTCCTCATTTAATTTACCCCAACATTTGTTTATCTATGACACGCGTTTAAATTTTAAAATTTAGGCTAAATAGCATTTGCAATCCATTAACTTAATTTTTAGTTAACGTTTATTTCTTTTTTTTTTTTTCTCGATATGGTCATTTATGTTAATTTTAAGTAACAATTTGATTTTTTAAGTTTTAAAATGACAAAAATGTTATTGTTTTTTTACAAATATTAAAAAAATTCATCAAAATTTTCAAAAAAAAAACTCATAAAATTAATGATCATCTTAAATATAATGCAAATTTCAGCAAATCCATAACATATATTCAAATAAACTCATATTTCATCTCCAACAACATCAAATTCATCAAATAAAAAATGAAAATATGAGTTTATTTAAAGATATAAGTTATGAATTTGATAAAATTTGCATTATATTGAAGATGATAATAAATTTTATGGATTTTTTTTTTTAAAATTTTGATGAATTTTTTTGAATTTTTGTAAGAAAAATGATAACATTGTTGACATTTTAAAACATAAAAGATCAAATAAAAAACTTAAAGTTAAAATAAATGACCAAATCGAGAAGAAAAAAAGATAAAAGACTAAAATGTTTACTGAAATTAAGTTAAGGGATCGCGAGTGTTATTTAGTCTTAAATTTATCTATTTTTTCGCAACAATCAATAAGTTGGTTTCATGGGTTTCACCGATGGGATTGTTCTGACGTCTCCCTAAACATATCATACCAAGGATGGTAGCGCCTACATCGGATAGTCTAAACAAGAAAGTAGTTTATTTGATTTTCTTTCACTCACATGTTTAAGAATATAAACAGGACACGCACAAATTGAGTTCGAATCTCCTCTAATAGAAACACCTATATTTTTTATTAAATGCAGCTTAAATAGATTACCTCAAGTGAAGAGAACTTATGAACAAAAATACATATTAGTTATTTGTATTTCAATTTAAATATATAATTTTCTTATTCAACTATATATACTTTTATTTATCATCTATCTATTTTGGTATAACATTTCTTTATTAGTTTTATATTATGACTTTTTTAATTTTATTTTTTAGATAAAAAACTTTATGGATCATTTCTTAATTTGTGCATGTAATGCTTGCGCATAATGAACTATATAAATCAAACTTATAATAGTGTGATGCACGAGTCGTTATAGTAGTTATAAATAAAATCAATGTTTTCATTGATATGATTGATTTCAATAGTGTTAATTTTAAACAATTGCTTATAAAAAAGATTTACAACTTATACGTTGTTATTAAGTTCACAAATTTATTTAAATAAAATCAAATTTTTATATAATTTTACGATCATTTTATATCTAATTCTTTTGTAACCATTCCAATAAAAGGATATATAAAAAAAGGTATAATAATTAATTAATTTTTTTTTCTTTCAATGAATCACGTAAAAGACAATCATAACTGCATTATATATTATAAAGTAATTGAAATCAATTAAATGATTCTTTATCTCAATTATACATGACCTCGGTTTTCCATAATATATATATACATTGTTTTTTGTTTTTGTTTTAAGTAGCCTTCAAATCTTTAATATGTATCTACTATACTGATAACATCACATTAAAATATATAAATTTTAGCATAAACATTGAATCGAGACAAAATTGTTTAAAATATATAACAAATAAAGTTTAAACAAAATTGTAGAGATAAATTTTTTTTAAATGATCAATTTCGACAGTGATAAAATAGTCTCATGTACTATAGTGATTTTAAAATTTTATCACTGAGAACTGATATTTTATATAATAATTAAATACCATAGAGAAATGTAATTGCAATGAATGAAAGTATGCTACCATTCACTTAATTTGATTGAAAATCATTATAATAAACAAATAAGTTTGAACACCTATCTCAAATTCACCAAATTAAAAATAGGTTTATTTTTATTTTTTATTTCAATGGGTATAATATAATTTTTTTTATTTCTATACGTAGTGTTGTTGTTATTATTATTATTATTATTATTTTGACATAATTGATATAAATATTATTTTTAGTTAAAAAATATAATATTAATTTATAGTTAAAAGATATAATATTATTATACCTTGTAAAATTTGTATTTGTGCTATAAAGTTTATTTACGGAACTCCTATAACAAAATATTTATTGTTTATTTTCACCAATTTATTAATACCAATAAGACATGTAGTTTTGTACAGAATGAAAATATATCACATGTAACCAAATTCAGTAAAAATCTTCAATGATATCAATGAATTACATATATTTAAAGCAACTTAAATGTGTGCCTTAAAAATGTGAGGGTTAACTAACTTACTTTAATTGTTTTTGTCTTTTGATTTTACTAAAGGAATGATTATGGAATAATTACGTTTCAGTAGTCTAGAATTTCTTTATTTCTTGTGAATGCGTCTATGTACATTCTCAATTCTATGCAATTCCAATAATACTATAACTCAAAAATATTCTTATAAAAAGCCACTAAAGAATATAATTGTGATATCATATTTTCACATCCACATCTCATGACAGCAACAATGTACACATGTTCCTTTGTTAACCTTTTTTTATTTTTCCCTTTGTTTCATTGTTTCTCTTTCTCATGCATTAAACAATGGTTTTAGTGTCGAACTAATCCACCGCGACTCTGTAAAATCACCCTTCTATCAACCTACACAAACCAAATACCAACGTGTTGTCAATGCCGCACGTCAATCCATCAGCCGTGTTAACCATTTCTACAAAGATTCAGTCACTAATAGTCCTAAATCGACCGTAATCCCCGACAAAGGTGGGTATCTCATGACTTATTCAGTTGGTACCCCACCATTTAAGTTATATGGTATTGCTGATACGGGTAGTGATATTGTTTGGCTTCAATGTAAGCCTTGTGAAGAATGTTCAACCAAACTACTCCTATATTTGATCCTTCAAAATCATCAAGTTACAAAAACATTCCTTGTGAGTCTAAAACATGTAACGGTGTCAGAGACACTTCTTGTTCTGATCAAGATTCTTGCGAATATTCCATTCAGTATGGTGATCAATCTCATTCACAAGGAGATCTTAGTCTCGAGACTCTTACATTAGATTCCACCAATGGTCGTTCTATTTCGTTTCCTAAAATCGTAATAGGATGTGGAACCCAAATGCAGGGACATTTGATGGTAAAACCTCTGGTATAGTCGGCCTTGGAGGTGGATCTGTGTCTCTTATAACACAATTGGGATCAACAATTGGTGGAAAGTTCTCTTACTGTTGGTGCCATTGTTGGTTGAGTCAAAAGGGTCAAGCACACTCCATTTTGGAGATGCATCTGTGGTTTCAGGACGAGGTGTTGTGTCAACTCCTTTAGTGAAAAAAGATCCACAACCATTTTACTATTTGACATTAGAAGCATTTACAGTAGGAAACAAAAGAATAAAATTCGTTGGGGATTCAAATGATGGTGATGAGGGTAACATCATTATTGATTCAGGTACTACATTGACGCTTTTACCAAGCGAGGATTATACTAATTTGGAATCAGCTGTAACAGAATTGGTTGACCTAGACCGTGTTGAAGATCCAAATAATATTTAGCCTTTGCTATAGTGTCACGTCAGATGCATATGAATTTCCTGTAATCACAGCAAATTTCAAAGATGCAGATGTTAAGTTGCATTCTATTAGTACCTTTATCCCAATTGAATTTGGACGGTTTGTTTGGGTTTTATCCCATCTCAAATTGGTTCCATCTTTGGGAACTTGGCTCAGCAGAATTTGTTGGTTGGTTATGACCTCATTAAAAAGGTTGTATCGTTTAAGCCTATTGATTGTACCAGGTTGGGTTAAATCTACCAACTAGCTTTTTATTCTCAACCCAACACTTTATTACTATTTCCTTAGTTAGATTAAAGCCACCATTTAAGACTCTAATTGCCAATAGTTCCAACCTTGGTTCCAATTTAAAGTGTAATTGGGCAGTTGACTCGTTTGAAAAAAAATTGGCTAGAATGTTATTAAGATATCATGTTACTTTCATCATCTTTTTTTGTTTAATTTATGCCTTTAATTTTAACTGATATTTAATTTAAAGAGGAAGTTGAACTAAAAAAGCTAAATAAAGAAGTCAATGTGCTTTAATATAAAAATATTCATAAAATCATGACAAATCACAAATAACAAGGGGGTAATGGGTGAAACTATTATAGTTGAATAAATTTTTAAAATGGCAAAAATGTTATTGTTTTTTTTTACAAAATATTAAAAAAATTCATCAAAATTTTTTAAAAAAAAACTCATAAAATTAATCATCATCTTAAATATAATGCAAATTTCAGCAAATCCATAACATATATTCAAATAAACTCATATTTTCATCTCCAACAACATCAAATTCGTCAAATAAAAAAATGAAAAATATGAGTTTATTTAAAGATATAAGTTATGAATTTGATAAAATTTGCATTATATAGAAGATGCTAATAAATTTTATGGATTTTGTTTAAAAATTTTGATGAATTTTTTGAATTTTTGTAAGAAAAATGATAACATTGTTGACATTTTAAAACATAAAAGATCAAATAAAAACTTAAAGTTAAAATAAATGACCAAATCGAGAAGAAAAAAAGATAAAGGACTAAAATGTTTACTGAAATTAGTTAAGGGATCGCGAGTGTTATTTAGTCTTAAAATTTATCTATTTTTTCGCAACAATCAATAAGTTTGGTTTCATGGGTTTCACCGATGGGAATGTTCTGACGTCTCCCTAAAACTATCATACCAAGGATGGTAGCGCCTACATCGGAGAGTCTAAACAAGAAGGTAGTTTATTTGATTTTCTTTCACTCACATGTTTTAAGAATATAAACAGGACACGCGCAAATCGAGTTCGAATCTCCTCTAATAGAAACACCTATATTTTGTATTAAATGCAGCTTAAATAGATTACCTCAAGTGAAGAGTTATGAACAAAAATACATATTAGTTATTTGTATTTCAATTTAAATATATAATTTTCTTATTCAACTATATATACTTTTATTTTATCATCTATCTATTTTGGTATAACATTTCTTTATTAGTTTTATATTATGACTTTTTTAATTTTTTTTTAGATAAAAAACTTTATGGATCATTTCTTAATTTGTGCATGTAATGCTTGCGCATAATGAACTATATAAATCAAACTTATATAATAGTGTGATGCACGAGTCGTTATAGTAGTTATAAATAAAATCAATGTTTTTATAGATATGATTAATTGCAATAGTGTTAATTTTAAACAATTGCTTATAAAAAAGATTTTACAACTTATACGTTGTTATTAAGTTCACAAATTTATTTAAATAAAATCAAATTTTTATATAATTTTATGATCCTTTTATATCTAATTCTTTTATAACAATTCCAATAAAAGGATATATAAAAAAGGTATAATAATTAATTAATTTTTTTTTTCTTTCAATGAATCACGTAAAAGACAATCATAACTGCATTATATATTATAAAGTAATTGAAATCAATTAAATGATTCTTTATCTCAATTATACATGACCTCGGTTTTCAATAATATATATATATACATTGTTTTTTGTTTTTGTTTAAGTAGCCTTCAAATCTTTAATATGTATCTACTATACTGATAACATCACATTAAAATATATAAATTTTAGCATAAACATTGCATCGAGACAAAATTGTTTAAAATATATAACAAATAAAGTTTAAACAAAATTGTAGAGATAAATTTTTTTAAATGATCAATTTCGACAGTGATAAAATAGTCTCATGTACTACAGCGTTTTTTTTAAGCCATTTACAACGCTTTTTCAAAAAAATAAGCGCTGTGGAAACGAGCGCTGTAAATGATACAACAACGCTTTTAAAAAAGCGCTATAAAACATGTAAATACAACGCGCGCTTGTTATGCACATTTTACAGCGCTTCTTCACAAAAAGCGCTGTAATATGCACCCCATTATATGAGTTATGGGTGTGCATATTACAACGCTTTCTCAAACATGCGCTGTAATATGCCCACCCATAATTTCATATATGGGTGTGCATATTACAGCGCTTTCTCAAAAAAGCGCTGTAAAATGCACACCATATATGAATTATGGGTGGGCATATTACAGCGCTTTCTCAAAAAAGCGTTTGTAAAATGCCTACCCATATATGAATTATGGGTGGGCATTTTACAGCGCTTTTCTTGTACATTTTACAGCGCTTTTTCACGAAAGCGCTGTAAAAGGTGCACCATTAAAGCGCTTTAGAACAACATTTTACAGCGCTTTTTTAAAAAAAGCGCTGTAAAATGTGTGTTTTTTTTTTAAACGTTGTAAATTAATTATTTGAAATGAAAAGCGCTTTTTAGCTTTTTATGGCATTTTTTTAAAAAAGCGCTGTCTTTTATTTTGTATCCAAAATTATTTTGATCCAAAATCACTTCACAATCAGTAGAACAGAACATATTATAGACAATCACTAGAACAGAACATATTATAGACAATCAGTTCACACAATCAGTAGAACAGAAATCAGAACTCTGTAACTTTATTAATATATATGTAACTCTGTAATTTATAACCTAAGTAACTACATTCAGATACATATATACAACCTAATTTACAACCTAATTACCTACATTCAGATACGTATATATATATATAACCTAATTTACAACCTAAACTACATTCAGATCCATTATATAATAACTAACAGATCCATTATATGCATATAATAACTATGATCATTTACAACAATAATAACTATAATACATTATATGCATATATTGTGTCCTATGATCATTTACATATAATAACTAACAGAATATACATTATATGCACTAACTACCATATAATATTTAGATCCCTTGCCCAGCAGCAAGCTAGTTTCTAGAAAATCAAATAATTTTCATGTCAAGCACGTACTGACACCATTCTTCCTTTAATTCCATCAGATCTTCCTCAAAATATGATGGACTGGAATTGGCAAAGTACTGCAATATAAAAATTGAACATATTATATTAAGTTAGTATCAAATATATAGATAATTTATATATGAAAATCATATAATGCAAATACCCGTACCGTTTCTGGGATAATAGTTTTATTCTTCTCAACAATCTCCTTCATGAATCTCAATATGTAGTACCCACAGTCGATGTTATTTGTTTGACGAGGGCACTTTATTGAGATCCATGTAATGTTATTAGACTTCTGCTTCGACACTTTAGCACCTCTTTGAGCTCGATAAACTTTTAAGGCACTATCGAATGAATAAATGTGATTATTAGAGCATGAATATTTATATATATATATAATATATATATGTAAGAAATAAATGAATATTACTTACGTGTCGAGCATAGTCTTTATTTCGGGGTGATTGGTGTAATCGCCGTGCACGGGATCCAAATAGTATATCACTTCAGAGACCGCATTGATTGCAAATAGCACCCAATGTGCCCTACAACAACAAAAATTGGTTAAGCAATTTTGTTTATAGACAACTAATAAATTAAATTCTCATCAATTAAAAAAGATAAAAAATTACGTACCCTGAATTATATGGTGCCAAGAACAATTTATCACTTTCTTTATTTCCTAAAAACATATCTACAATGTAGTTTTTTACATTATCTGGATCGAGTTTCCACATCGACATCTTATGTGGAGACAAGAATGAGTATTTATTTGACAATTTCCTCGTGCACACGACCTTCTCGTACAAAAACCTTCAATGAAAATTTTAAACTAGATTAATTACCAATACATTTAATTAATTACAAATAAATGCAATTAAAAGTATTTTTTACCTTATGTACAAGCTGATTACAGTAGCACTCAGCTCCTTATGTTCGAGAAGTTCGTACATGTGCTCCTTTTCGAGGTATTCAATATACTCATCTCCAAAGATGTCTTTATTCATTTGTACGATGGGCGAATCGTTGCTGCTGCCCATGTTCCTTTTATTTGGATGTCAAGACACGCCCCGTATTTACCAAGGCGTGGCTGACTTTTATTAGGAGCAGCAGCAGCAGCGACCGATTTTCCCCGATCCAGATTTTTTGTTGCTGCAAGTTTGGCAGCTTTATTACCCTCCAGCCTTTGTAGTTTGGCAGCCCTATTAACCTCCAATTTTTGAGGTTTGCTGCCTTTTTTTGGCTGTAGGGGTGGTTTATTTATTTGGACCTACAAAAATGAGGTAAAATGTTAGTTTATTGAATCTGAAAAAATGAAAAACCTTAGGCAATAAATGTGACAAACCTTTTCGGAGATGTAACTGATTTGTCCTTGGGAATCTTTTTTTTGGAGGGCAACAAGGTGTGTGGGCCATGCCACGTAACTGCCAATAGCGTCGCTTAAGAACTTCATATCTCCATCGTTGTCCGGTATGGGCAACGGTGCAGTTGGTTCGAAAGCAAACCGTAGGCGATACTTTGACATGGCCCGCGGGGATCGGAATATTGTGCAATACTTCTCCCGAAGTATTGTACAATATTCCTTTTCCCACCTTCCGTTGAGTCGGCGAGGACAAGTATAGGACACATGTAGTGACACCCTACATCAATAGTTAAAACATAAGTACAGTTAATATATAAGTTTGTTTAATACATAAGTAATTACATAAGCAAGTAAGTAGTAAGTAATTAATTACCTCGGGAATACTCTTCAAACCGACGTTGCAACTCCCGGTTTCACTCTCCATTTGTATTTCAGGTTGGAGCTGAACCGGAAGTTGCTTGTCTTTATTCGTATTCACCAAGAGTGCCACTTGCTCCGATAGGATTCTGAGCTTCTCTAATACTTCCTCGTTGGAAGGTTTTTGGCGCTTCTCTTGAGGAAAAAAGCTTTTGGGAGTTACGCCAAATCCTTTCCCCCTCACTCGACCGGAATACTCAGGGACATTAAACACTTTCCCAAGAATGTCCCGCACGTATCCTTGTTGCCCTCTTGAGTTTCAGAACTTTTGTTCAATAATTTCCTAAAATACATGTAACATTAAAAAGATAAGTTCAATAGCATTTTTAAAATACAATATTAAAAAATATTAAGTGATAATATACTTACACAAAGTTCTACAACTTTCTTGACATTTTCATTATCAACCACTCCTTCTTTATTAACACGCGCTTCCTTCCACAATATATGACGACCCAAGGGTTGATCGGCTTGGGTGTCTTTTCTCTATTCGTTAAAATCATAAACAAAATAATACAAATTAGTTACACACTATAGTTTATAATACAAATTACTTCATTATATAAAAGTGATGTTTAATTACTTACAATTTGTTGTTCAAAGGCGTGCATATCCCATACGTGATTTCTTGTATGGGGTGTTTTGGGTTGCTTGCCCGTTCGCGATTTGCCTTACTAATATTCTATATAAAAAAAAATTAGCAATTGTGTAAAAAAGTTAAAATACGCTACGAATATGAATAATAAAACACAAATGCTAATAAATTAATCACTTACGACAAACGCCGGGTCAGAACGTTTGGAAACAAATGCACTCCATTCATCCTTTGATATATAATGTTGATATATCTTTGGAGGTTCAGCATTTGTGTTTCCTTCTCTATCTTTTAGATAGAAATTTGAGAGATGGGATCTAAATCCACGATGGATTTTCCCAGCAACTCTCAAAACATATGACTTTTCGTTCCTCATCAAGAACAAAAGTGGTCTGCAATGAAAACAATTATAAGTAATGTATTTTACAGAAAAAAATTATAAATGACAAAAGAGTAGATCAAAATATTTACTTGAATGTCATTCCAGATGATATCTTTGGCATCCTTCAACGCCATATCTCTCCAGTTGTCTATTGTTATTGGGACATTTTGACGAACAACAACCCCAATGTAGCTTACAAACATGGAGCTGTTGGGGTCAACTGGCTGACCACTCTCGTTCCAGCCAACCTAATAAACTCATATAGTAAGTACATGCCCTAAACCCTAAAAAAAAGATAAAAAAACACACAGCAAACAGAGTATATATAGTATACCTCAAATTTAATGCCATTACTCCTTGCTTTAATGACTTTCTGCATGATAGTTGCACCACGTTTGACTTCTTTTTCGTAAGTCTTAGAGGTGCCAACTTCTTCATTTTGAACTTCTAAATCTTTGTTTGTATCCATTTAAACTACAACAAGTTCAACATGCACTTTAGTATAACATCAACAAGCTCAACATGCATCATGCATTATTATAAACAAACTCAACATGTATCAGTATATCTTAAAAAAGCTCAACATGCATTTTAATGATTACAAAAAATTTATAACATCAATACCTGAATAAATGGTTCGAAGAAAGATGAAATGTAAAGAAAAGAGGGAACGCAGAAAGTTCACAGAAATATGGTTCAAAGAAATAGGATATTGAAGAAATACGTAATGAGGGTTACGTATTTCAATGAAAATATATTGTGTGAAATGGGAGAGATGATCTTGGATGGAAATAAGGTTCGAAAATGAAGGAGATGATCGTGGAAATAAGGTTCGTAAAGGACGGGATGATAGGTTTGCAAAAGAAGAGAAGAAATGAAGGTTGAGATGATAGTGAGTTTACGTAATGAAGAGGAAACTGAAGAGGTAACTGTTATATATACGTAACCCTTTACAGCGCTTTTTATAAGCCTTTTACAGCGCTTATTTTGTAAAGCGCTCTAAAAGGCTTCTTTAGTTAAATTTTTAAAAGGCTCTTTTACAGCGCTTTTCCCAGAAAGCGCTGTAAAAGACCTCCGTGTGTTTATATGTTATATGAATGCCTTTTACAGCGCTTTCACACATAAGCGCTCTAAAAGGCTTCTTTAGTTAAATTTTTAAAAGGCTCTTTTATAGCGCTTTTTTCCAAATAAGCGCTGTAAAAGACCTCCGTGTGTTATTATGTTATTTGAATGCCTTTTACAGCGCTTTTACACATAAGCGCTCTAAAATGTCTCTTTATGTTAATTTTAAGAGGCTCTTTTACAGCGCTTTTCCCAAATAAGCGCTGTAAAAGACCTCGTGTGTTATTATGTTATATGAATGTTTTTTAAAGCTTTTTACAGCGCTTTTCCACATAAGCGCTCTAAAATGTCTCTTTATGTTAAATTTTAAAAGGCTCTTTTACAGCACTTTTTCCAAATAAGCGCTGTAAAGGCCTTATGTTTTTGTGTTTTGTTATGTTATGTTATTTTTTAAACAAGTTCAACATGCATGCAAAACCCACATAGTAGTAACTGGTCACCACAAAATCCCTTCCTCTTCACCAACTTCTTCTCCTTTTATGCATCTTCTTCACAAACATCAAAGCTTACTCTTTCACAATTCAATCTCCACCTCAACACCCTTTTTATCTCTTTAGATTCTCTTCCTTCTTAAATCGAAACTTAATTGGTATTCAGGATCATTGCCATGTTGTGAAAAATGGGTTTGTGTCTCGTACAAGGTTTTTGGAAATGGTTGTGTTTGATGTTTTTTGGATTCCCATGATGCGTACAAGGTGTTTGAAGGGTTTGTGTCTGATGTTTTTGAATTAGGGTGTCTGATGAATATTATTTTTTAAAGCCATTTTACAGCGCTTTGGCAAACAAGCGCTGTAAAATGTCTTTTTTACTCACTTTCAAAAGAGTCGTTACAGCGCTTTGTGTGAAAAGCGCTGTAAGGTATAAAACACT
>PGTU02010033.1:0-17530 GCA_002896215.2 Cicer echinospermum
GTATCATAAAAAATAAAATAAAAAACTATGTCTTTGTTTGTACATAATAATTAAAATTCAATTTATGTTAAAATGATATGAATACAAGTGATTTTCAAATATAATAACACCCTCCCACACATATCAACATTATCTATACAAATATAATAACAGATATGTTATATTAACGAGGATCAAATTGATAGATAATGGAAGACTCTTTTTAGATAGAGAGTAAAGTAGTCTTTGGAAAACGACGCCACGGAAATGAGAAAGAGAGATAGAAATCAAATTAATAATTATGACTTTTAGAATACAAAAAAAACAAAACATATTCACTTGATAATTTATAAAATACTTAAATAGTTTTTTAAAAAAGTTTCTTAAACAATTTTTTTCTTTTAAAAATTTTTTAAAACCAAAAAATAGTTTTTATAAACTAAAACAAACATGCCCCTAATTTTACAATTTTCAAGAAATCAAGTTGCATTTACGCATGACCTTAATTTCACAATTTCCAAGATATTAATTTGCATTTATGCGTGTGTCTAATCGTTCACCAATTTTCAAAAAAATCAATTTGCATTTACACATGCCTCTAAATTTTTCAATTTCAAAAATCAATTGCATTTTGTGTATTCCCTTAATTTCACAATTTCCAAGATATCAATTTGCATATGCGTGTGTCTAATTCACAATTTTTCAAGAAACATTTGCATTAAAAGCAGTTTCTAATTTCACAATTCCAAGAAATTAATTTGCATTATATGCATTCTGCTACTTTCACAATTTTCAAGAAATCAACTTGCATATAAGATTGCTTTGTTGTTGTTCATGTTAAACACACCATTAGGTACTGCAAGACAAACTCCCACCAAATCCATATTCACTCCTCAAATTCACTTCCCTTCATCTTTACTCAAACAAAATCTCAATATTCTCCATTGAACTCCAAAATTATACCAATCTTTACCCAAACAAAATCTAATATCTCTATTCACGTCATAATTAATACCAAGTAAAGTTAGATTTCGTAACACAACAAAATTAGGGACAACAATTGAACACAATATTTAAACTTTAAGTACCCGTTTCGACTCTCATGGAATATAAAATTTCTAAACTTCCAACGAGAGATAAAAGGGTGAGAAGTCATTAATAATAGTGTCAGTCAAAATTTTTGAAACACAGTAGAGTATGTTAGTGTGTGAATTTTAAAAATGTTAAAATCTCACATTGAAAACTTTGCACATTGATTAGCTTTCAACTTTATAAATAATTAAATACTAAAGTCCATATTGTATAGTTTACACATATGAGATAACTTGCATCACTATATAAAGAGTGTCAATTTCTTTTGAAAAGAACACCAAAGTTAGATGCAATTTCAACCTTTTTTTCTTCTTCTTTGTCTGCTCGATGCATTTATGAGCCAATTCTCCTATTTCTTTCTATCCTTTTGATATTTTACAGTGGTGATAATACCATTTTTACCTTCGATTTTAGAGAAACCTTCGTATTGTATTCTTTCGGTTACGAGTGAGTCCTTTTGGTTACAACTGGTCTTAAGTACTATACTTATGAGTGGTTGTAATAGCTATATGTGAGAGTGTAATTATTAGAATGGTTCTCTACACTGTAGTGGAATATATCAATACAATGTTATTTGAGTTGTTTATTCCCATTGACGTCGTAGGTTGATCATCTCTCTTGCATTGTTTTTGTCAGTGTTGCGAGATTTAATAGCATGTTTACCGATGAGATTACAAGATTCGGTTCTGCTGCATTTGATTTCAATAATCTGTTCGTGAGGATGTCACTAAAAACAATTCCCTAAAAGATGCTATTTTTTTAACTATCAAAAAGGTTATCAACATTTTGAAAGATGACATTCCAATGAGTCTAGAAACAAATGAACAAAGGATAAGAAAGTTACATAACTAACCTACAAGAATTAACCTAGGTGAAGATAACAAATTAACCTAGTGTGAAGATAACCAATTATCTCTATAAGAATATATTCTTAACCACCTTGTTGGTGATCTATATGATTTTATAGTGCTGTAATTCTTTGATAGTAGAATCAGGCCTATAAATAAATTGTCCCTAAATTTGCTTTTATCCCTTCATTCAAAAAAAATACACCATCTATATTAGAAAAAGTAAGAAGACTGGAAGAATTAAAGCTAACAAATAGTTAGAGGTAAATAGTTAGTTGCTTATTTTGACCATTTATTTATTGATTTACTTGCATATGATCATAAATATATAACATAAAACGGTTAGTACCTATAAATAAGCTTTATGTAACCATTAATCTTTCACGTTTTTCATAGACGCCATGTTTCTTAATTTGGATTCTTGTGTTGCAACTTCAATTATTCATTCTTGTGGTTTGAAATCTTTTTGTTCTTGATGTTTTGGCATTTATTATTGCCAATGAATTCTTTTTCTTTCTTTCAATTTCATGCTAAGTTATCGACTATTTATTCTAAAGGTCTATTTATGTACGCTCTCACCTTCACAAAATTGTTATCAGTGCATGTCAAAATATATATATTTAGGGACACACCCCAATTAGTATACCTCCACCTTATAAACACTTATTTTTGTTTCAATTCACACAAATTAACTCTTATTATTCTCATCATCATTTTCAAGAGCACATGTATTTGAAAACCTCAACCCATTAACCTCCAAATGTTACTAAGTACAAATCAAATATATACTACTCCACTAATATAATGAATTGATTTTTATGAGGCGCATTTAAATGTAAATAAAAGCAATTGATTCAAATAACATTGTAAGCATATACATAATATTCCTAGATAAATAAATTCTTAATTATCAAATTCTATATAAATAGTCGATATTTTGATAAATTTAATCAAGAAAATCACAATCATCTGAAATTTATGTTACATGTTATCAAAAAGGCCAATTAAGAAATCATAGTAAAGAAGGTCTTCATCCAAAACAAGATAGATAAGCTTTGGTGGATGTTCCAGTGTACTACTTCAAGAAGGCATATGATGTACTTTATCTTGAAAGACAAGTAGACATAGTGTAGACAAACTCCTACAAAACAAACATATTCAAAATTCTTATTATTTATATTTAAATTAAAGAAACTATCTTCTTCCAAATTTTTCAAAACATGTTGCATAAATTAGAGGACATTCTTTTGTTCATGTAGCACCTTTTAGCTCCAAATGGGTTACACTCGATAACCTATAAACGAATATATAATAATTAATAACATCTCCAAATATGAATGCAAACAAGTATTATTTATTATAATAAATGTCATTAACGGATATGACAAATAAGAGATCCTAGTTTCATATTTCATCTACAAATAAAAACAAACAACTAATTACTAATTTTTGTTGTTCCAAAGAAAAATAAACTATGTATTTGTTTGTAATAATAATTAAAATTGATTTTTATAAAAATAATATGAATGTAAAAATAATTATATTTAGATTACATACATATAAATTGAGTTGAATAACAAAGTTGAGTGTAAAAATTTTTATTTTGAGTCGAAAGCTATAAATTACCACTAAACATGGAACCAAAACTTACACTAACATGACAAGTCATGTTTTCTTCTAAATTTTTATAATTACCTTATATCCAACTTGTCACAATAACGGAGGAGGAACAAACAGTAATAAAGTAATTGATTTAAGTGGTTAATTTACTTCAATTACCACCCAAACCCCAACTTTGAAATTATTGAGTCATAAATCTACAAAGAAACAAAATAACCCATTAAAATGTGTTCAAAAATATTGAAAATTTGAAAAAATAACAAATATTATTTTAAATGATGTAAATGTACCGTTTGCAAGGCCTTCCTCCCGAAAAATTTAGCTTAATTCCTCCTAAAAATATGCATATTTCATTTATTTTGGTGAGTATAATAGTGTTATAAAGTAACAAGTTAGAGAGAAAATAAGGTACAAAATACACTAATAAATTTTGGGTTATTTTCATTCCTATTTGTTTTAAAAAAATATTTAAATGTTTAAATATAATAAACTCTCTCTCACCTATCATATTAATCCCTCTACCATACTACTTAGGAATAAGTTAGAAAGACTAAACACCATTCAATAAGTTTCACATCTGCATAATCATATTAAAGAAAATACATTTATTATGAACAACCAAAAAATTAAATAGTTATTATTAAAAAAAAAACTTCATTTCACTAATAAGAAAAAGATATTTTGAGAAGCAATAATACACAGTATACCTACGAGATTGATGTTGGATGAGACTCTTCTCAATAGTATATAAAACTATTAATTCAAAATTGGTAGGAATCATATAGACATTACTCATCAAAATAAATTCCAATAGGAAGTATCAAAGATGATATACATGCATAATTTATAACTATTACCTTCTTCCATCCTTATGAATATCATCATGTTTAAATCAAGGAAATCACAGTTGTAAAAGATTTATACAAAACCCTCCCAAACGAACAATTGAGTAAAAACACATGGAAATATGAGAAAATGTTAACGAATTCCATTTGATCACGGCTAGGTCGATAGTCTTTGATCTGTGTTTTATCATCTCGTTCATGGATCTAATTGAAAAAAATAACAACATAATATTAAATACGAGAAAAAGAATCCAATAAATAGATTAATTTAGCAATAGAGTGAGAGGAATAACCATAATTTTTGAAACCCTCCGAACAGATCAGCATCATCTATTCAAATATAATAACACATCTCTTATATGAATGAGGATCAAATCGATAGATAATGAAAGACTCTTTTTAGATCTAATTGAAAACTCAAGATTGGAACAAAAATGAAGGAGACAAAAAATAAAGACTAAAGTAGTCTTTGGGAAACGGCGCCTATGAAATGAGATAAAGAGATAAAAATCAAAGTAGTCATATGGAAAACTGCGTAACTACTCATTTATAAAGAGTTCCTTACAGGATGGGTGGTATTAGGTGAAGCTTTCACGTAACCCAAACTTTGAATATTATAAAGCAAACAAATAATTATGATTTTTTAGATTACAAATAAAAAAAAAGTATTCACCGATATTTTATAAAATACTTAAATAATGTTTTTCACTAGTTGATATATGTAAAAATAAAATTAAAGATTAATTTAATATGTCAAACAATTTAAGATGTGTATAATATATTTTATTTAAAAATTAAAAACATACCCTGATCAATTAATTTTAAGTTGATTGTTTTTTTTCTTACAATAAGGAAGAGAGTATAATTTTGAAAATAGAAAATTATAATTGCTATTAATAAAATAATGTCCTCCGTGTTTGTATTTCTGTACTCTTTTTGAAGAATGAAAAACTAAAATCAAAACTATATAATAATTTTGGTTTTTAAATTTAAAAACCGTAAATTAGGAAAATAGTTTTTAAAAAGAAGTTTCTTAAACAATATTTTTCGTTTAAAATTTTTGAAAACAAAAAAAAAAATAGTTTTTTATAAACTAAACAAAACATGCACCTAATTTTACAATTTTCAAGAAATAACTTGCATTTACCCATATCCCTAATTTCACAATTTTTAAGATATCAATTTGAATTTACGCATGTCTCTAATTCCATAATTTTCAAAAAATCAACTTGCATTTACCCATGTCTCTATTTCACAATTTCCAAGATACCAATTTGCATTTACGCATGTCTCTAATTTTATAATTTTCAAGAAATCAACTTGCATTTTGATAGCGTTTCAGCAAGTGTACTGAATCGTTGCAAGTAATATTAAAACGGTAATACCGAGTGTCGAACTCAAGGATTGCGTTTACTATTGAATTATATTGATTACTAGAATTGAACAAAAAGGTTCCCAAGTTGATTGAAATAATGTTTGAAATTAACAACAATAATAAAATTGATCTTTTATAATGAGAAAAAATGTCAGGGATGAGTTTCACTTCGAATCCAACCTTGGTGTCTAATTTGATCCTAGTTATTGAATCCTTTATTGAATTATTACCGAATTCTCTTTATTATTCTTGCCCTAATGTCTTAGTGACATAACCTTTAATTCCAAAGTAACCCTTAATTCTTTAGTAGATTTAAGATTAGAATTAAGCATTACCGTATAGAAATTCTCTTGTAAATTATATTGCTTTGCAACTAATTTAATTGGTTTCATGACCTGCACCTATGTCTAGACTACAAATTCATGAATTTCTCATCTCAAGCATTTGTAAAGTCCACTTCCGTTTTAAAATACAAATCGTAGAACATTTTAATGTTGATCAAGCAATAAAAAGCATTAATTCAATAAACTCATTCATATAACTAGAAATCAAATCAGAAAAATAAGGGTTTCATCTGGTTACACTCATCCCTAACAAATAGGGTTTAGTTACTCATGACAGAGATACAAAAGATAAGGATTAAAGAAGAATTACAAGAATGATTCATGGATGATTCTTGATAAAACTGCTTCAATGGCGTTAGAAACGGCCGTCTTTGAGTTTCTATGCTAGGGCACAAGTCTCCCAAGTTCCCAAGAGTCAAAAAGATCATAAAAACAGTAAAAATCTGTGTTTTTATGGTTGCTGGTGCGGGTGTCGCGCCCCAGGCGCGCTGGATGCGCTTGGGCGCGTTTCAACAGTGGCGAATGCTGGGAAAATGCGCTTGACTTGCGCTTGGGCGCGCTCCAGCGCTCAGCATCTGCTGTCCGGCGTATATTGCATTTTTCTCCTCTTTCGAATCTGAATTTGGTTCCGGTGTCTTCATGAAGTTTGTAGCTATGGATCCTAGCTTTCATTGCATTTGGTTTGACTCCAATTGGACATCTACAACACCAGATATTGCTGAAATACTCTACATGTGTCATGTTGATTTCTCACCAAAATTCAGCACTGCACCGAAACGCAACGCAATGTAAAATTACGAAAAATTCCTACTTAATCACTAAAATAAAACATAAAATATTTAATTTAACTCAGGAACAAAAATCAACAACATATATCAAATAAATCCTTAATTTAACTAATAATTGAGGATAATTAAGACTAAAAATAGTGGGAGAATATGCATATGATGAAGAGTCATCACAACCCAAACTTAATCTATTACTTGTTCCCAAGCAACAATTAATTTCATATTTGGTCCTGTTAAAATGCACACTTAAATTCAATTTCTCAAATTACATCAAACTCAAATTTTCAAAGTTCTTGCTACTGCAAAACATTCATCATGCTCTATGGTTGTTTTCAAAAATACAGACAACAAGATTTGTACACATTGGCATTCATTCATCAAATTCAAATCTCTCTTCACACAATCTCACCAAAATTTCTCTCAAGTGTTTAGAAGGGTTATGAATTTATCGCTCAAATCCTAGAACATGCATCACGCTACCATAGGCTTGAAAAAAAATTCTAGTTAGCAATCACAATGCAGTAAACACATACATTTTTTTGAGGACTTTCGGGTTGTAATGGGGTTAGGTAAAGGGTAGGACATTTTAGGATAGTAGGCTTTACTACTTGGAGTTAGGCATACATTTCCACCGTTATTCTACCATTTTTTTTTCTTCACCTTTTCATTATGGGGATTCTCAGACATTGACAGAAGAACCCAGAAGATAAATTTTTTTTACCAAAGTACACATATTGAAATTTTTTTTTTTTTTTTTTCTTTCATTTTTTTTTTTTTTCTTCTTTTTATTTCTTTTTTGTGAGAATCACCACCCAAACTTAAAAAGTTGCTATCCCATGAGCAACCCCAAACTTAGAATTTTGATCAAGACAAGGAATTTTTTTTTCTACCTAATCCAAGTAAGATGATTTAATTAAAGTTAGGTGTTTTGCTTGTAATGTGGCTAGTAACCGAAATAAAATGGTAAGGCTCAAAGGGGCTAGCAAAGGTTAAAATTTTCATAGGGTAGTTAGAAAGGCTCAAACGACCAATAAAATTGCCTCAATGTATGCAAGTCAGAATTAGTGCAAGTTCTAGAGGGATAACACATGTCTGGATAATCACACAGCAAATAATTTAAGTGTTTAGGCTCAAAAGCTCACAGCTAGGATAATAAGAGAAAATATGAACAATCAAAATAAAGCCAACATGCTTATGAAAAGTTAAAATTGTATTTTTGAAAAATTGATGGCATATTAGCCTTCTACAGCCATTTAGTAATCAAGAATGCATGCATTAGGAAGGCTTGTCAGCTTGAGCAATAACATAATCTAAGAAATAAAATTTAACGTGCGATATCACAACAGAAATTTTAAGATTAAGTGCAAGTCAGTACAACTGTTTCATCATGATACACATTTAGTGAAAGGAAAAAAAAAAAAAAACACAAAACATGAATAGAAGAAAGTCACATTACACTGACATTAAACAAAGGGAACGACAAAACAGAAAGACACATGACAAACAACAGAAAGAAAGAAAAAGGAAGAAAACTTCTCTAGGTGTAAACTCAGAAGCGTAGTTTAAGGATTCTCGTTTAGATCGTCTGTTTCCTGTTCCGCTATGATCGCCAGTATACTGGTGAGGTACGAAAAGATCAGCATAAAACATGCCTCCTGGTGTCTGTTGAGAAGAAGCGAAGGCTCGATATAGATTGGTCATCCCAGTTCTATTCTAGCTTGTCCCTCTTGCTGATCAATCATCAATCGTTCCATCATAGTTTCCAGTCTGTCACATCTTTCCTCGGTGGATGGCTGTGATGGATGTGTAGGGTGGTGATGTGGTTCAGTATCTTCTTCTGCTTGTGGGGCACCAAGGTCCTCTCCCGAAATTGTGGAGTATTTTTCTATCCACCTCGCAGTGATTGGTGTAGCAGGTTTCACCATTTCTTCACCCTGTTTAGGTAACACTCTCACTTGTTCACATAGTTTGCTTATCAGAGAAGCATGATGGAAGTAGCCTGTCGGAGGGTCAAGAGTTGCTGTCCCCCACAGATCATCAGCCAGTACTGCACCCACGTTGATTCTGTCGCCTTTCATATGGCAGTGAGTAGGGTATGCTCTGTGAAGTGTTATGTCGGACACATTGGAACATGGGAGTAGCGTGTGAAGGACAAAAGGTGCTCAGGCTTTGGCAATTGGGTTGAGATCCACTGAGCGCAGTTTCCTAAACGAGCCATCCCTATTTTCGAACCCAATCTGTGCCTGGTCTGCATAAAATGTGTAGGATCTCCTGAGTGTCTACTTTTCTGCTGTAGTCCAACATATCTCGAAAACGGCAGTCCCAATAATTTGGCAGACCAAACATTGCATTGATGACCTGGGGTGTGAAGGGTACCCTTTTTCCCCTCACATAGCTCACAAATTTGTCGTGTGGAAATGGGTCTTCAGAATTCAGATCAGAGGCATTGGAGAAGAATTCCACTGCTAAGGACTTGCTTGCTATGGTAACGAAGGTGGTTAGCTTCTCCCAACCTCTGGCCGCAATCATCGCCTGGATGTCAACAAATTCATCTGCTTCCAACCGAAAGTTTTTCTCACTCACAAACTTCTTGATGGCAGGGAGCTTGGCATGGAATTCTTGTGTTGCCATCGTCTGAATAAAAATGCATTGTGCGGTGGGGTGGAGGATGTACTTGCGACTTAGTTCGTTTTGCTTTTTGGGTTGACATTAAGTCTGCAAAAGGAAAAAATATAGACTTACACCCAGGGTTCAAAACATTTCAAGTTAGAGATAATCAAGGCATGATCTCTCTTGGAAAAATAACGCTTAATGGCCCTGGGTTAGTCCAACCTAATTTTACATGATACTAGTGTGTAGATATTGGGTGTCATTTGAACAAATAGTTGGAGTGCAGTCATGTTGTTGGACTTAAGGTGCAAAAGTGGTTGTGTTATTTTAACAAACAGTTGGAGTGCAGTCATGTTTGTGGGACTTAAAGTGTAAAAATGGTTGTGTCATTTTAACAAACAGTTGGAGTGCAGTCATGTTTGTGGGACTTAAGTGCAAAAAATGGTTGTGTCATTTTAACAAACAGTTGGAGTGCACTGAGAAAACACATGAACATTTCACATATATGCAACATAATCACCCCATTCAATCTCAGAAAATGAACATGCATGTATGAATACTTCTAGTGCTAGCATCAATTCGAATGCAAACCCCACATGCATCAATGAACAAGCAACAATAATTGATATTAGGAATTGGGGAAAACTTACTTGAGGAAGAAAGAATGTTGGATAAGGAGGAGACTTACTTGAGATGATGATGGAGGGCTTGGCGAATGAAAAGTGGACACTGACCTTTGTTGATGGAGGAGGAGGGTTTGGAGAGTGATATGAAGAAGAGGCGTGTTGGAATGGCTGTTTTGAAAACTTATAGCCGTGCAAAGCGCTTGGGAGCGCTGCGCTTGGGAGCGCTTGGGCGCGTGTGCGCAGTGGACAGTCCAAATCCTGAGGAAATGCGCTTGGCTTGCGCTTGGGCGCGCTTGGCGCATGTTGACAGTGGCAAATTCCTGAAAATGCGCTTGGCTTGCGCTTGGACGCTTGGGCGCATGTTGACAGTGGCAAAATTCCTGAAAAATGCGCTTGGCTTGCGCTTGGACGCGCTTGGCGCATGTTGACAGTGGCAAATTCCTGAAAAATGCGCTTGGCTTGCGCTTGGACGCGCTTGGGCGCATGTTGACAGTGGCAAATTCCTGAAAAATGCGCTTGGCTTGCGCTTGGACGCGCTTGGACGCGCTTGGGCGCGCTGGGGCGCGCTGGGACCACTTGGAGCCGTTCGATCGCTTCTTAACGCATCTTTTTTTGATTGCTTGCTCATACCAAACATCCAAACTAAGAGAGCTAGTACTTAGAGACTAAAATTGAAACTAAATGGAATAAAATAAATATGAACGCAATAAATAAAATACGGTGCAAAGGATATAAAATTGGGTTGCCTCCCAATAAGCGCTTGTTTAGTGTCCTAAGCTTGACAGATCATTCTTCAAATGGCAACCAGATGGATGGACTCCATCGAAAGTTTTGACTCTTCCCCCGAAATATGATTTGAGTCTTTGTCCATTGACCTTGAAGTTCCGATCGGAGTGTACATCTTTCACTTCGACGGCACCGTGTGGAAATACCTTGGTTACCTTGAAAGGGCCCGACCATCTTGACTTCAGTTTTCCGGGAAACAACTTCAATCTTGAGTTGAATAGGAGAACTAGTTCTCCTTCTTGAATTCCTTGAATTTGATTTTTTTGTCATGCCATTTCTTGGTTTTTTCTTTATATATTTTGGCATTCTCATAAGCAAAATTCCGGAATTCCTCTAACTCGTGAAGTTGAAGAATTCTCGCCTCTCCCGCCTTGCTTGAGTCAAAGTTCAAGTACTTCGTCGCCCAAAATGCTCGATGTTCAAGTTCGAGAGGTAGATGACAAGCTTTACCATACACAATTTGATACGGTGACATACCAGGGAGGTCTTAAAAGCTGTTCGGTAGGCCTAAAGTGCATCATCAAGTTTCATTGACCAAATCTTTTCGTGAGCAGTTACTGTCTTTTCTAGGATTCGTTTAAGCTGCCTGTTGGAGACTTCAACTTGCCCACTTGTTTTGTGGATGGTATGGGGTTGCCACTCTATGACGCACATTATACTTTTTTAGGAGGTATTCCATATTCCGGTTTAGAAAATGGGTGCCTTCGTCACTAATCAAGGTTCGAGGCACACCGAAGCGAGCGAATATGTTCTTTCTTGAGAAAGGTGATAACCTGTTTCGAATCATTTGTTGGAGTAGCTATTGCTTCAACCCATTTTGAGACATAATCCACCGCCACCAAAATATAAACTTTGTTATATGACGATGGGAATGGGCCCATGAAATCAATACCCCACACATCGAACACTTCTACTTCTAATACAGGATTTTGCGGCATTTCATCCCGCTTTGAGATGTTACCGGTGCGCTGGCATCGATCGCATTTCTTAACATAGTTGAATGTATCCTTGAATAAAGAAGGCCAGAACAACCCCGATTGTAGAACTCTTGCTGCAGTTCGGTCACCACTGAAATGACCCCCATACTCGGAGTCGTGGCAGTGCCACATACCTTTTCTTGTTCCTCCTCGGGCACACATCTTCGCAACAGCCCATCCACTCCTCTTTTGTACAGAAAGGGTTCATCCCATACATAGAATTTGGCATCGTGGATAAACTTCTTCCGTTGTTGGTAAGTGAACTCAGATGGGATTGTACCCCCCACCTTGAAATTAGCAAAGTCGGCAAACCAAGGTACCGTGGTAATGGCAAAGATGTGCTCATCGGCAAATTGATCTCGAATCGGTCTAGTGTCCTCATTCTCCACAACCTTCTCCAATCGAGATAGGTGGTCAGCCACAGTGTTCTCTGACCCCTTTTTATCCCGGATCTCAATGTCAAATTCTTGTAGTATGTAGAATCCATCTAAGCAACCGTGGTTTTGATTCCTGCTTAGTAAACAAATACCTCAAGGCAGCATGATCAGTGTAAACAATAACTTTCGATCCTAATAAATAAGACCGAAATTTATCAAAAGCATAGACTACAGCTAATAATTCTTTTTCAGTTGTCGCATAATTGTGTTGTGCCTGATTTAAAACATGACTGGCATAGTAGATCACATGCAACATCTTGTCTTTTCTTTGTCCCAGAACTGCCCAATAGCACTGTCACTTGCATCACACATGATTTCAAAAGGTAGTGACCAGTCAGGTGCAGTGATGATGGGGGCAGTTATCAGCTGGTTTTTTCAAATTGTTAAAAGCATGCAAACAATCCTCGTTGAATTCGAAAGGTGTGTCTTCGCAAGTAAGTTTGTAAGTGGTTTTGCAATTTGAAAAAATCTTTTATAAACCTTCTATAAAATCCAGCATGGCCCTAAAAGCTTCTAAATGCCTTTCTCGTTGGTAGGAGGGGGAAGTTTTTCAATTACTTCAACTTTGGCCTTGTTACTACCTCGATCCCCTTGTGGGAGATTCGGTGGCCCTAAAACAATTTCCCTCCCTTACCATAAAATGGCATTTTCTCCCAATTTAGGACCAAGTTGGATTTTTCACACCTTTCTAATACAAGAGATAGATTAATCAAACAGTTATCAAAGGATGAGCCAAATACAGAAAAGTCGTCCATGAATACCTCGATATGTTTCTCAATCATATCAGAAAATATGGACATCATGCACCTTTGAAATGTGGCTGGCGCATTACATAATCCAAATGGCATTCTTCGATAAGCAAATACCCCATACGGACATGTAAATGCAGTTTTCTCTTGATCCCGGGTGCTACAGCTATCTGATTGTACCCTGAATAGCCGTCTAGGAAGCAGTAATACTCGTGTCCAGCTAACCGCTCAAGCATCTGATCAATGAAAGGGAGTGGGAAATGGTCCTTCCTCGTGGCACTGTTCAATCTCCTGTAAATCGATACACACTCTCCAGCCTGTAACCGTCCGAGTAGGAATTAACTCGTTCTTTTCATTTGTGATGACAGTCGTTCCGCCTTTTTTGGTACCACTTGGACGGGACTCACCCAAGAGCTATCTGAAATTGGGTATATGAGTCCGGCTTCTAGTAACTTTACCACCTCTTTCCTGATTACTTCTTTCATTACCGGATTCAATCTCCTTTGGGGTTGTACTACCGGTTTGTGATTGTCTTCCATAAGGATTTTGTGCATACAAAAAGTCGGACTTATTCCCTTCAAGTCATCAATGGACCAACCGATAGCACCCTTGTGCTTCCGCAGAATTTCTCAACAACTTTTCTTCTTGTAACTCGCTTAAGCTTGCACTGATTATGGCTGGATTTTTTTTCTTTTTCACCCAGGAATACATATTTCAAGTGAAGAGGCAGCTGTTTGAGTTCAATCAGTGGTGTCTTTTTCTCAGCGGATTTGTCTTCATTCCCTTTCAAGTCCTCCCACCTAGTAGGAAAACGGGGGGAGTAAGATGGCGATGCCTCTAACATGGCCCAAAACCTCCTTCATCTTTGGGTCTTCACTTTCTTGAACGATATCTTGGGGTAGACATAAAACTCTTTCTAATGGCAGGCTGGGTGTTTGATGCTTTATTTCCTTCATTGACTATCTCATCTAAAATCTCGATTCGATTGCACCCTTCTCTATCCTTTGAGTGTTCCATGGCTTTTAGAATGTTAAAAGTGACGGTTTCTTCATTTACTTTCAAGGTTAAGGTGCCATCTGCTACATCAATCATAGCTCTCCCTGTTGCCAAGAACAGTCTTCCCAAAATCAAAGGAATGTCGTTGTCTTCCTCCATATCTAGTACCACAAAATCTACTGGAAAAATGAACTTGTCCACTTTAACCAACACATCTTCCACCACTCCATAGGGATGTTTCATCGAGCGGTCCGCAAACTGTAACATCAGCTGTGTGTCCTTGACTTTTCCAATGCCCAATTTTTTGTATATTGAAAGGGGCATAAGACTTACACTAGCCCCAAGATCGCACAAAGCCTTCCCAAAAGTTCTATTTCCAATAGCGCACGGGATTGAGAAGCTTCCAGGGTCCTTGAGCTTCGGTGGCAACTTCCTTTGTAGTATAGCACTACACTCTTCCGTGAGCATAACTGTTTCACCGCCGATTTTTCTTTTTTTCGACAGAATATCTTCATGAACTTTAGCATATGTCGGCATCTGCTCTAGTGCTTCTGCAAAAGGGATGTTAATCTATAATTTTTTAAAAACATCAAGAAAACTTACCAAATTGCTTTTTCAGTTTCTTCCCTCTTTAGTCTTTGAGGGAATGGAAGTCGAATTTCTGGTTTTGGTAGTGGTTCCCCTTTTTGTGCCACGGGTTCTTCCTCTTTTTCAATAGCGATGTGCTCTTCAACCGATATTGGTGTGACCAGTTCTCTCGGTGAGTTGGAGTCAAGGTACTTTCACTCTGTTTGGGCTTCAGGTGGTGCTTGTTCTCTCACCTTGCCACTCCTCGTGGTCACTGCATTAACATTGTTTTCTTGGGTTCGGCACTGTGTCACTAGGCAGATTTCCAGACGTTCTTTGTGCCATTTGTTGAGCAAGTTGACCCATTTGAGTCTCAAGATTTTTTATTGATGCAGAGTGATTTTTCTGGACGGCTCTTGACTCCTCAATGAACGAACTTGTGCTTGTAACTAGTTTTTCTATAGCGCTCTCCCAAACAGCCTTTCTGGGTGGGAATTGGTTTGGTTGAGCTTCTTGTTGACCCTGAGATCTACCTTGTTGATCTCTCCAAGAAAAATTCGGATGATTTCTCCAACCAGGATTATACGTATTAGAGTAGGGGTTGTTCTGCCTGTTGTTATTATTCACAAAATTCATCCGTTCTAGTTCTTCTACCTCATTATCATCCAGTGCTTCACAGACTCCAGTTTTATGTGCTCCTCCACAAAGGTTACAACTAGTCTGCTTTAGTAGTTTGACGGGGGCCACTTGTGGCTGTATATTTAGAGCTGCCATTCCCTTCTTTATCTAAGTGGCGATAACCTCTTCCATCTTCGATAGTAGCCTGTCTGGAGCTAACCCATCCATAACATTCAATTCCATTACACCACTTGTTGAACCACCACTTCTGTCATACAAAATCATCTGTTCATTTGATGCCATGATCTCAATAATCTTTCGTGCTTCTGCTGCGGTTTTGTAATTCAAAGAACCACCAGCTGTGGCATCCAACATAATTCTAGTGCTCGGCCTCAAGCCATTACAGAATATTTGCATTTGGGCAGTGTCGTCATAAGCATGATTAGGACATCCGGCTAATAAGTTTCTGAATCTCCTGTAAGTGTCACGAAGAGATTCCCCCTCTTTCTGTTTGTAACCAGTGATTTCTTGCCTCTTTCTAACGAACATGGCTGGGGGAAAATATTGTTCAAGAACTTATCCTCAAGATCATCCCATGTTGTGATGCTGTCGGCGGGAAATGAAAGAAACCACTCCTTAGCATCATCTATCAAAGAGAATGGAATAGCTTCAATTTCTTGGTTTCCTCAGATAAACCATCCACCTTCACTGTTTCACATAACTCAAAGAAATTTGTGAGGTGTCTATTAGCGTCTTCGTTATGTCTACCGGCAAAATGAATTTCCCTCAACTCTCGGTATAGGGCAGGACTTATTTCAAACTTATTGACTGTAACTGGTTGGTGATGAATGGGTAATCGAGCACGATTTCTAATTCGATTCCCATATTCTCCGAGAGTACGTTCTGGTGGTGGTGGGTCAGCCATTTCAGTAAATATGACACAATCACCCAAAACCTCTTCTTCCACAACTAATTGTCTTTCCCTTCGTCTCCTTTCTCGAGCTGCCATTCTATGGCCTTTCGCTGTTTTTTCAATTTCTGGATCAAAGATAAGTTCAGCTGAGGACTGGCCTCGCATACAAGGTTAGACAGATTGTGAGTAATGAAGAGTTTAAACTAAAGAAAAATAAATAGTTAAGTAAAAACAAGCAGTTTGAAACAAATATTTTTTTTTATTTATTTATAAATTAGAAATAAAATAAAAGAAGAAATTTTATTGCAGAGCAAAAAATTTCAATTCAGTAAATAATTAATTCAATAGTGAATTGGCAATCCCGGCAACGGCGCCAAAAACTTGATAGCGTTTCAGCAAGTGTACTGAATCGTTGCAAGTAATATTAAAACGGTAATACCGAGTGTCGAACTCAAGCGGATTGCGTTTTATATTGAATTATATTTTGATTACTAGAATTGAACAAAAAGGTTCCAAAGTTGATTGAAATAATGTTTGATTTAACAACAATAATAAAATTGATCTTTTATGATGAGAAAATGTCAGGGATGAGTTTCACTTCGAATCCAACCTTGGTGTCTAATTTGATCCTAGTTATTGAAATCCTTTATGAATTATTACCGAATTCTCTTTATTATTCTTGCCCTAATGTCCTTAGTGACAGACCTTATCCAAAGTAACCCCTAATTCCTTAGTAGATTTAAATTAGAATTAAGCATTACCGTATAGAAATTCTCTTGTAATTTATTGCTTTGCAACTAATTTAATTGGTTTCATGACCTGCACCTATGTCTAGACTACAAATTCATGAATTTCTCATCTCAAGCATTTAGTAAGTTCCACTTACCGTTTCAAAATACAAATCGGTAGAACATTTTAATGTGATCAAGCAATAAAAAGCATTAAGCACAGAGATGAGAAAAATAATTCAATAAACTATTCAATATAACTAGAAATCAAATCAGAAAAATAAGGGGTCATCTGGTTACACTCATCCCTACAAATAGGGTTTAGTTACTCATGACAGAATACAAAGATAAGGATTAAAGAAGAATTAACAGAATGATCATTGGATGATTCTTTGATAAAACTGCTTCAATGGCGTTAGAAAACGGCCGTCTTGAGTTTTCTATGTTCTAGGGCACAAGTCTCCAAGTTCCAAAGAGTCAAAAAGATCATTAAAACAGTAAAAATTGTGTTTTTATGGTGGCTGGTGGGGTGTCGCGCCCCAGGCGCGCTTGGATTGCGCTTGGCGCGTTTTCAACAGTGGGAATGCTGGGAAAATGCGCTTGACTTGCGCTTGGGCGTGCTCCAGCGCTCA